>JAODGC010039450.1:25517-64349 GCA_027574925.1 Ecitoglossa quadriceps | reverse complement strand
ATGGTGAAAACTAACTAAAATTTATTGTTTATGCTCCACATTTTTCATAGGAATTAGCTAGGTGTCCAAGTCTCTGTGCCATGACTTCATCTTCAGAATGTATTCATTTTGTTTTTTTCTCCTTCTCCCTAACGTGTATTGCAGGATACGCTTCCGGTTACATAAAACGGGCAAGAGGGTTAACCTACAAAAAATAGATGCGGTAATGCGCCCTTAAGTTAGGCGGCAATAGGTTGCGCTTGAAAGGGCTCACTTCGCTGAAATAAGGTGCGTTTATTTGCGGATTAGTTTGTTAGATTTTGCGCCATATAGATTAATTTGCATGTGCGGCTTAATGATGCAGTTGTGCCTCTGCGGATTGCAATATCTATAGCACAATAAGACTTAAGGAACTGCGCTGCGCCCAACCGCGGATTAGTTTTTAAACGGAATTGCGTCTTTTAGATTTAGTGTGTCGATATTGCGGATTAGTCTCTATGAAGCGATAAATACTTTCGACTTTTATGTTACGCCTACGATAAGATCAAATACGCTGCGCCCTGTAGATTAATCTTTCAATTGCAATTGCGTTTATTCGACATAGATCTTTGTGTTTGCGTATCCTGCAATTTGGGTCTGTCAGCTGTACCCTTTCAGTGGCGGTATGTGTGGTACACACGTTTCCCCCTTGGTTTCATCTTCTACTGCACTTTGTATTTGTGGCCACTTTATTTGCACTTGCATATTTTGTGATTTTCGTATATATAAATATTTTGTATGTATCCTTCACTTCATTTTAGAACCTTTGCTGAAAACCTGTCTTCTTAACCCATCCTTGCCCCTCATTGACAGACGCGTCCACGTCGCGAGGGGCGGGCGTCAATTTTACACTTGCAAAAACCGATTGAAACCATAACAAGTGTACAATTGATGGCAAAGTTCTGTCTATTCATCAGTGCGAGAATTATGTACAATCTTGTATAAATTGGAAACGCCGAAAAAAACAAGCTTAAAATGGATTTCAGTATAGGTGTCTTGGGATAGATTTAAACCCAGAATTCAAAATTACAAAGGAACGTGTATAATATTTTGTCCATCGTCTTTTCTGCAAAACCAATCTGCAAACTCTGAAAGAACTACATATCAATGAAACTTACCGAAACAATAATATTGCGTTTGTCCAACTTCGTATTTCATTACAATTCCTGTCAATCAATATACTAAATATGGCAAATATTCCTCGACAATACGGTTTAAACTCAGGTTTGGGTTTGCGACTTAAGGGTAGGGGTTACATCACAACCACGTGCTACTGTCAGATTTCCACGTCTTTTCCGAATACTTCGGCGACTAGTTGAATCTGGAGTCTGAAACTTTAATCAGTCCGTTTCTGCTCCACTCTATAAAGGATGCCACCATGTTTGGGCCAAAATTTGGAAAATTGTAGATGTTGCGGATTATACACTATCCTTGGTTAATGAGTCCCATTGTTTTTCAATACAAAAGCACGACACTGCATCCCCCATCTTCAATAAATACTACCCCTTATCAAGGAATAATTTAAATTTATTAGTTAGGCCTCAAAACTCGAATGACACATGCATACCCGCTCGACGTAGACCTACGTAAGGCGTGCTTAATTTAATGAACCACTAACTGCTCTCCAGCCTCCACTCCATCCAGCCGCACATTCCTCATCATCTGCAAGTCTGCAACATTCGCGCCACAGTGCTTCTCAAACACGACAACATGAAATCCATATAATGCGTACAGATATAGTTTATAATAGTTAAGTAGTAGTTCAATATTTGAATTAGTGTTTATGTAGGCTTAAATATTTGACATTATCCTGCATGTCGTCGACTTCGTTGAACGCAACCAACGCCAACAACAACAAACAAAATACAACTGATAACAACGCATAATCGGTAAGGTTGATTATATATAAGAGATAATAGAATATAGAAATAAAATATTACTTGGTAGAGTTAAAATCCAGTGAAGGGTGTGATGATCGCATTGTTGACGGTGCCTCTGGTGGAGAATTGAGGTTATAAGTAAATCAAGCGGATGAGGGGTCTACGACAACACTTCAACTTGGAAGTCATCGAACCTAGCAGAGGGATTAGCTTTGGTAAATTGATACTAATAATGCGCGCGCGCTGGAGGACGAGAAAATAATAGCAATAACGGTTTAACGATAGAGAACGAGAGAGGTAATTAACTGCACGACGCGCTGGATTTGATTCTTCTTTTCTTCACCGAATGCGACGTGTGCCATCTGACTTGACATTGTTGGACTACCATTGGTTAGACGTCATTCCTGCAAACAACTGACATTAACTCCTGTCTTATTTTAACGCGAAAACCAACTCGATGCTTTTCTCGTGAAAATGACCTTGTAGGATGTGTTTTAACTTGTGGTGATTATGTTGACTTGCTACCTGGTGTATATACTGGATGATCCCCTTGGTTAAGCGCCGCGGATTCGTCCTTTGCTGGTGGTGCCGGCATCGCAAAAACAGGCTGCGCTGATGCATTGGCACGCGATGGCGAGGGCTGTGTTGTAACAGGTGGACTATCGCCATGTCCTAGATCCTCATCGATATCCTCCTGCAACAATAACCATGCAGTTATTATTATAGCTTCTTTAATCCCTTTCCATCGTTCCGCCTGCAATTGTCTGACACCTATCATCAATTGACATTCAACTGAAAATAAAGCCAATTGAGTCTCTTGGAAACCTACCTTCCAATCAATAAACATTTTATCATAATGATATACTAACTCTACCAATTTGGACTTACATTCAATCGGCAATCGATACTTAGGAAAACGAAACAAACGTTAATAAAGTAGGAACTAAAAATTAGTAATGTCACCGGTGATGCACTCACCTTCCTTTGTTGTTGTGTACCTGACGTGCCTTCTAGATTATTCTCCGTCTACGGAATATTTGCAATATGAAACAACAAAAGACAAACATGAACGCGTTGCACAACTGGCTGCATGTGCGTTTGCGCCTCGTGCGTCAAACCAAATAAAACAAATGAAACCAAAACACAAGTGAGGCCAATTGGAAACTGTGATGAGAGAGATCAACTAAATGCAAATCAAATGAGTGAAAATAGGAATGCAAATTAGTGGTATAGCATGATCACCTTGTTGACACGTATTCATAACATCTGTGAAGTGTTTTGTTGTTAATTTTACATACAACTCAACTAAAACACTAGATCTAACGTTATTTAATGTATTGATATAGCGTTATTTTATTAATATTTAAGGTATTCCGAATGACTTGAGTGAGTTCTTTGATTAGAATTAAGGTGAGAGCGAAACTTACGTGAAGATTATGATAATCTCCGCTGTCCTCTGGTGGTCGTGGTGCGCATTTGCCGCAGCAGAAGTTGCAGCAACAGCACAGGCAACAACAGCAGTAACAACACGTTACAATACTGCAGACGAAGAACAGTGCCTACAAGAGATAATAGATTATTGATACATATAATATTCAATAAACAGTAAATCAGTACAATCAAAATACCTTGCTGGGAAGTAATTTGAGATAATTATAAGTAAGCAACAAGTTAAATTGACACATTATTGATGAATGCAGATTTGCTTCATGGCATGATTATTAGAATTTGAGTTTCGAATGCTAGATAACCTAAAGATAACCGGAGTCTCTCTGAATGTGCTTTCAAATTGACACCAGACAAAGTAAATGTTGTAGGAAAGAAAGAGTAAAAAAACTGTACAGTGAACAATATTAGCAATGTTTGACGGAATCGGACAGCGATACAATGGCTGAATCACTTTTTTTTGGAACTTTTCCTCACTAAATTGGAAAATTTAAAAATCTAAATGCTTCCTTATATCAATGTTAAACAATTCTTTTCAGTCATTCAAGGTTGCAAACTCAAAGCAATCATTCATATCCAAACAAATGAATAAAGACAAGAATGAGATATAGTGCAACAAGATTAAGTTGCTTCAGTACAGCACCATAATTACCTTCATAAACAACTTTAGTTTTTGAAATGGAAGCAATTTAAAGCACAGCAATTATCATGAAGCTGAAACATTTCCTAACTAAACTGGACTGGAAAATTAAACAACCTACATGTTTCCTACTACATATTCTGTCAACATTAACAAATTGTTTTAAATTAATCAGGATTGCATACAGTGATTCACACCTAACAAAATATTTATATTAAATTCGCAACATTACCTTGCACCACGGCGATGTAACAACAAAGTAAGTGTTAACATTCTCATCACCAAACTGTTCTCCAATATACAATCCCAATGAGCCATAGTTATCATAAATGTTCCTCTTTGTAGTATCACTAAGGATGGAATGCGCACGGTTCACCTCCTTGAACTTGTCGGCCGCATCTGGATTGTTCGGATTCTTGTCAGGATGGAACTTGAGTGCTAGCCGACGATAAGTTTTCTTAATATCCTCACTTGTTGCTGTCTTTGGCAGAGAGAGGATCTCATACAGAGAATCTCCCTGTGTGCTAAAAATATGTATAAATAATGAAGCATGTGAATAAGGTCAACAGGGATCAATTGTTAGAGATGATTAGATACTTACGATAATTTCCTGCCGCGCATATCCATATTCTCGCGTGTATGTACAGCTTCGTGATGGCAGGTGAGCGCCAATTATCGGATTAGCTGCTGTTCGATAGATAGCAAACGCTGGTTTCGGCTACACTAGCAGCGACGCAACGTGTGACTCGACCCAATCCACATTCCTAATTAACAATAGCAGAAAGCGTGTTAATCATGTAATTCCCGTTGGTAGAGGTGTTGAACGCTGTATTTATGGGAAACATGTAAAGTGATCCAGCTCTGATCGTTATTGGACACTCAATACTCGATGTTTATACGTTCATTGAAGTGAAGACTTGAACTGGACTTTAGGCTGGGTATAGGTGCGATGGGGACTTACCGCAAAATGTCGCCAGACAATCAACTACTATTCTTTTGTTTTAATGGCTAAAAAGCCGGACGGTGGGTATTGGATGTTGCACGATGGAAAAAACGCAGGTGGTAGACAAACGGAGACAAACCCAATCAATCCTTCGGCAATCGTAATCAACCGCGATCAACTAACCACTTCGACTGATTGACATTTTGGCGTCTTTGACGTTTTCGCCTTTGGTCGTGACTAGCGATACAAAACGAACATGAACGAATTCTAACTTTGGTCCACGAAATTTTCAAAAATGGTTGAGAATTTTTGGTGGTAATATAAGGTAGTGAGAATAATTATTATATTTCTATGAAAACGTTGATATAGACAACTTCTTAGAAGCGCATCACAGCAAGTTTTGTTTGCCCAAGTTTTATACTGCGCTCATTACGATTTATCGCTCAAAAGTGTTTCTGCAGTAAAACAGGTGAATTAAAAATTTATTTTATTTATTTTTATCATTAAATCATCTTATTTATAATAATCATTCATCAAATATTCATCTGTTTTCGATTTTGTTTGTAATTTAAATATTTGTAAGAATGCATCCGATGGTGTAAGTTAGAATTCAAGTTTTGCTCTGAGTGAAAACCAAAACCGAGCCAAAGAGGTTGCGAGAGAACCGGAACCCCCAACTGAGATTGGAACTGCCCTGATTCAAATCCGCTCAAACCCAAGTGGGACCCATGAATTGCTCAAGATTGCACCCGGAGGTTGAAAGTGTCGCCGGCGGTTTCACATTCGCGCTCGCTAAAGTTCACGTTACTTAGTAATTAGCCGGACAGGCCGGAATTATCAATAAACTTCTGTCATACTCATATTATAACTGCATCTAACGAAATTACTTTACATTTTACACATTGGCGAGTAGTTTCATGGTAAATCAAGTGAACCTCTTCCTCATGCACGCAACAAACGAAAGATACATTTGTCGGAACAAATAGCACTTGACTAAAACTAGAAAACGGAAAAACAATAACACTTAAACCGCTTCAGAACGAGTGGCAATGTTTGCATGAACGCTGAAGGGAGGCGGTCGTCACTTTGTCTGCATGTCAAACATGGTTGCGGTGAAGAAAAACTATTGCGTTGTAATAGTTTTCATTTGTACTGAATCAATACTGCATTGTTTCGCGTCTGGATAAACCCAATACCGCCTTCCAACAGAGAGATTTCCATTCATAATCAGCAAGAATTCGTGCGGCCTGCAAGATGGCGGGCGATATGGGAATTCACCATCTCGTCCGTCCATACACTGTACATTTGGTAATCTAATCTTAACCTGCATATCATTTAATCATATTAATCGCGTGATTTAGCTTCCTTCCGCGATGAACTTGAAATTTAATTACGTACTTAAACATCAACTTGTACTTGTACGATGCACGCCTGGAGACGATGCGTTGTTTTAAACAATATGACAAAGTTGGAAAGCAACGCATCAGCCATCCTCTACGTGATTTATCTTCAATTATAATTAATTGTAAACAGCCTACAATATATATTAATTGTTCAATTCTCAATTTCATTTTCTTCCGTGGACAAATTTGCAACTCGCTGAATTTCGTGAATTTTCTGGTATCAAGTGTAATAAGAATACATCGTCAATGCCTTCAATAAATCTCACTAACTAATCATATATTTTTAATTTAATATTTATCTCTTATCATTTCGTTTTTCTTTTCTTTGAATTCTATTTAATGTCCAGCATTTTATAGTTTCTCGTTTTGTATGTTGGGTTGCCTGTTTCTGTCCAATTGAATTGTTTCACTTCGGCTTTCAAACAAAGTACACTTAATGCTACAGTGTCGCCTTCAAAGAGGAGTGTGTATGATCTTATCGTTAGATTCCCTGGATTTTACAATAATTTGCAATGTAATTACTCATCGTATTAATTGCTATTCAACTTTGTGTCTTCTTCAATGTTTGTCGTGTGTGTATTGTGTGGGTGTCACGTTTAAACGCAGTTTAAACAATCAACATAAATATTATTCGATAATATAATTCATTCGTAAAATAAATAAATTCTCGTCGTAAATTTCTAAAGTTTCTCAACAAATTTTTAGCGTTGCTTGACGAAACAACGTGTTAAACAAATCGGCGGCGCCCCATTTCCAATGACATCTCTTCTCAACCCATTTTAAAAAAATACAGCCACATCGGTTTGGAAACTGCGCCGCCACCAACAAAATGGCGTCCGTACGAATAAAAGAACCCAGTGGAGAAACAGAACCAAAAAGCCGCGAGTCCACCCTCATACTAATCAGCATTCGCACAAAAACTAGAACTAATATTACAGCAAGAGTAGACAACAAACAAGTAAACAACGTGAATGGTAAAAAGATTGAAGTATACATAAAGCGCCCGCTGACTATGACTAGCAAACTGTTGTACATCGACCGGTGAGCGATTGGCGACCTACACCAACCTGAAATAAATTAATCCAATGTCCGCCATCCCGTGCACGCCCATTTGCAAAAACCGCCTGGCAGGATGGACTCGTCAGCCTGCTTAATCTTGGTACATACTTCATGTCCTTTGCAGTATGCAAATTGAACTTACTTGGACCTATTTTATAGGCGCTATTATTAAATTACACATTGTTGACAACGCTGTGACTACGCCCGGCCCCCCTTTCGCAGGTTTTGATTCGCATCGGAATTTGGAAGTTGCCAGGTGGTCGAGAGGTGTTGCGGTAAAAAGCACAAGATCCAAAAGGGGGGCGGGAATGTTTTAGTTGTACGCTTAGAAAGTGCCCCGCTGCCTAGCGCATTGGATCACAGCGCCCCCGGCGTCATCGCCAGGAGCGCAGCGATTGAATTAACTCGAAGAACGCATTTGCTATGATTATTTTTTAGTGTTGCTTTTTGGATTTGTTAGCGATTGGCGGCGGCGGCGATGATGGGTTAGTAGAGCGCGAGGCGCACATGAAAATAGTTGGTGGTTGCTTTGGGGGGCGTTGAAAATGACTTTACTTGCTGCCGGCGTCCTGCGACTGTCCGCCTGTGCCGTTACCCTAAGAGGAAAGTAGCATTGAAACAGTAAGAAACCAAGGTCAAGGTCAAAACGTAACACATACAAGTGGTTGATCTCCGTGATGATTCTGCTTAATCTTGTCGCAGTAGTCGGCGAGAATGTCGCGAAACCGTGGCCAGATCTTCTCCGGCACAGTGATGGCGGTGCGGAAGTTGGTCTTCACCTCCGAGATGCGCATGTAGATCCCGCGGTTGTTCTGTCCCACGTCGAAGTAGAAATTCTTCGAGTCGACGTGTAGATGTCGGCCCTCAGGCAGATCCGGCTTGTAGGCGTGCTCATCGCAGCCGAACTCGTCCAACAGGTCGGTGAGCGCATCGCGAAATTCAATCATGCCCTGCGCCGGAATGGCGACCTGGGAGCGCGGCCCGCCGCGCGTGATCGTTTGCGAGACGCGCAGAAAGCGGCCGCGCGAATTCTCCTTCAGGTCCAGGTAGTAGCGCCGATTGTCTTTCACCATCATCTCGCTCTTAAGCTTACCATCTTCGGGCACCGAGTCGGGATTGGGCGGCCCCAGCGACGAGTAGAAGTCGCTGAAGGTGCTCAAATGGTCTCGGAACTCACCGGCCGTCGACAAAGCGAGGAATATCTGCGATCTCCTTCCATCCGCACCAATCTAGAGCAAATATTATTATATTGGTATTGGTGATTGATAATAAATGGGTTGATGAGTGTTCTACCTCAGCCACTTTGATGAATCTCCCGCGGCGGTTCTGCTTCACATCGAGGTAGAAACGTTTGCTTTGTATCTGCAGCATCTTGGTGGCAAGTTCCTGTTCCATCGCGCCCTGCTGACCTAAAAACAAACACGATTATCACCAGTCCTACGCAGAGTTGTCGGCATATTTACTATGCATCTACTGAAAATTTAGCGTCTGAAATGTACATGATGCGTAAAATTGCAATGAAATTGAAATTCGAATCCGACAGGGTTCAAAGTGCTATCTGACATCCGTCACTGGAAAAAATATTACCTGGGTCGTACAACTCCGTGTTCCCTTGCTCCATCCCTTGGTGGTATTCTAAAATCAATTACAACGCTCGAGTCAGTCCTTTCCACCTCGCCAAAATGCATCCGCACCGAAAATGTCCCTACGCGCGCCACATTCTGCGCCAAAAATTGGTTGTTTGCGGCGCGCTGCTTTTGTTTCCGCGGGTGGCGCTCGACGAAGGCTATAAGCGAATCGCTATTGGCCAAGGTCATCGCGGCCTATGACAATGCGACGCCGCGTAATGCACACACTGCCTGGCGGCAGAAGGGGGGGTGGGCGCAGGACAATGAAAGCGGCACCGAGGATGCCCGGCGAGCGATGACAAGCGCCTCCACCAACAGAGCGATGGCTAGCGTCGCCGTGGGCGACATGCCCGTGCTACTAGGCGCTGACACAGCGCGGCAAATGCGAAGGTCGCCGCGTTGCGCGCGATCTCAAACGCGGCCATCTTGCCCTTCCGCGGGGGCCGCCTGTCAGCTGGTCGGGCCGGCGGTCAGGCGCCGCTTCCACAGGCAGGACATACTGCTGAATGTCGCGCGTTGCTTTCCGGCGTACTTACTCTGCGAGTTCGACCCCTCATCGCCGCTCCCTAAATCCGACATGCTCCTCACTCCTCACACGGCCGGGGCGCACCAACACTCTACACCGAACCTGCAACTGTTTGGCTGCCAACCTGCTAACCGCTGCGCATTAACAATCCGACAGACACTAAGCGCCTGGCGCGGTGCGAGCGCCAGTTGAGCCGAGCGGCGGCGCAGCGCGATTGTGGCACAATCAGCAGGAGCGAACGGGAGCTGAAGTAGCTCGATTATTGTATTTTATTCCAGATGTCACTCCTGCCAAGATAATAAAAATAAAAATAATAACATCAACTCGACCAAATAACTACGAAAAATAAACATAAATAAATTTTATAATTATTTAGCACTTATTATAAAGATACAAAAAGTAAGTCCAATTAAAAATTAATGTAGATTTTGTTTAATATTTTTGATTTACGAATCGCCACGATGGGTTACGATTGCAACGAAATAGACACAGAGGTCGCCTTGCTACAATCAACGTCTGTACTGTTCAAAAATTTTCCTCATGAAACCTCAAAATATATCAATAATACTTAAGAATCAAGCATGCACGTCCATGATTTATTATAAAATAATGTATTACCTATTATGTATGTTCAGTTTTATATTCGATTCATTCCGTTTTGTTCATTATTATTTGGTTTTTAGTTTTGGTTTCAAAGTCTGTCGTTTTCATCACGACGCTTACGTCACATGTGCGCATGCGCGCAGACGCCCGACAAAGCCTGACGCTACCACGGATGACAACAAACGGCGGCTAACGAAGATGGCGACATGTCGTGCGGCCATTTTCTAAAGTGAGACAGACGTTGCGTGTTTTCCTCGAGTTTTTCGCAAATTTCGGCGGCTAAACCCTTGGACGGTGGGCGACGAACGTCCTGGCGGACGATAAGGTATGTACCACATCGCATCACAAACGGTGCCGCTGCCACCGCGTTTTACTACGCCGCCAGAGCGCTTTGGCGGCGCCCGGTCGGCGCGGTGGCGTCGCAACAGAGAGACGCGCCGGAATGCTAGACGCGACGCGATAGATCCAACTAGACGGAGCGATAGAGACAAGCCGCGAGCATGTTCGCGCTACAATCACAACACAACGCGATGAGCACGGAGGAGGTTGCAGCGGTTGCTGCTGTTGTAGCATTCGCTCTTTGTCCAGTGCCTCGCGTCGCTATGGCAACTTTACAACAATTCCTCCAGCAAACTTCTTACAACTCTTTGTGCTCTGCAGATGTTCGACCCAAATACGATTACCACGCAGCAATCCCAGGTGCAGGTGCAGTATGGCCAGCCGCAACAGCAGCAGGCGCAGCAGGATAGCAAAGAGGTGGTGAAGATCCAGACTCAACAGCAGACCCAGCAGCAGCAGCAGGACAACAAGCAGCAGACGTTCTCGGGATTCTGTTATACCAACGTTAATATGATACACAAGATTGAACCTAGCACTGAGGCAGTTACCCACAACTCCACAGTGAACATGTCACAGCTTACTGATGACAAATGCTACATCACACAACCCTTCAGTTACAACTATGCACTTGTTAACCAGATGTCTTTGGCACAGACCAACATCAGCAACATCACCTTCAAGTGTGATGTGTGTGGTTTAATGTTTGCACATTTGAGCCTCCTCAATCACCACAAGAGAATACATCAGCAGCCACAACAGCAACAAGAAGGCACACAACAGATCACTGTACAGGTACAACAACAGCCACAGCAGATTCAAATTGTGTCTGCAGATAGAATAAGGTGAGTTCTTGATTTAATGTAAGAATCTGCTCAAGCATGTTGTGAAGTGAACAATATTTTAGGTACAGTTGTGACGAGTGTGGACTGACGTTCCTCACGCAAAATGATCTCAAAACACACAGACTACAGACGCATCCGACCAATCAACATCAGCAGCAGCAGCAGCAACATGCACAACCCCAGAATATCAAGATCAAGACCTGTGAGACTTGTGGCACTCCATTGCCACAGGAAGGCAATAAGAAGCGAGCGGTGATGAAGACAAAGTGTGAGACTTGCCTCAGTGCAGAGGCAATTCAACCACAGCAGATTTTTGTGGTAGCATCGGCTCCTGCCGATGCAACTGTTAAGTTTGAGGAGACTACAGCGACGCAGACACAGGCTGCCACTCAGAATGTATCCATTGGTACACAGAACACGATACCAATAGGTGTGAAGAATCATCATCCTGTTAAACGTCGTGGAGTTGCGTCTGTGACAAAGTGCACCAAGTGTAATGGATCGGGAATCATCTTTATTGGTGGGGCGAAGAATCAGCAGAGTAATGTGGATAAACCATTCCATTGTAATATCTGCAATGGAAGCTTTAGTCGATATTCCTCGCTGTGGAGTCACAAGCGGCTGCATTCGGGAGAGAAGAACTTCAAGTGTAATATTTGTGGGCTGGCGTTTGCAAAAGCGGCGTATCTTAAGAACCACTCGAGGATCCATACTGGTGAGAAGCCTTACAGGTGTAATGTCTGCGGCATGCAATTCTCGCAATCTCCACATTTGAAGAACCACGAGCGGATACATTCTGGAGAGCGACCGTATGTATGCGAAGTGTGTGACAAAAGCTTTGCAAGACACTCGACGCTTTGGAATCATCGAAGGATTCACACTGGGGAGAAACCTTATAGGTGTGATATATGCGGGAGTTGTTTTAATCAAGCCACGCATCTTAAAAATCACGCAAAGGTAATAATTACAGCTTTATTCAATTGTTTGCCATACTTTACCTCACATTTCAGGTCCATAGTGGAGAGAAACCTTTCAAATGCGACATCTGCTCCGTCGGATTCTCGGATCGCTTTGCTCTTAAACGCCATCGTAATATTCATGAAAAATACGGACGCACTAAACCAGTAGCATCAAACGCCAATACAGCGAGCACTAATAATGTGACTAATCAGACAGCGGCCAATAACACAGCAAATGCGACGCAGGAAGTTCAGGAAGCGCAACCTGCCGTCGTTGAAGAGCAGGATAATACCACGGAAGATATGGTGGTGGAGCCCAAGTACGAGACACCTGACATGGCGGAGATCTCCGAGTTGCAGGTGCAGCTGTCGTAATGTATTTAGTTGTGGTTATATTCTTGGTAATGATGAAATGGTGCGATTTAATTTGCCACGTTTTAGCTCTTGACCCTCCCTAGGTTTAAACAGATTGGATGAATCGATCAGCAGGATAATAATTACCTATTAGTAATATTACTGAGTAAGGTGAAGTAATATTGTACATATTAGAGAAGTGACTATGATTTTCATGTCTGATTTATAAGTAATTTTAAGTAAGTAAGATGAACTTTGGTTATTTACAAATTAAGAATAAAAAATGCCAACAATAACATTATATGTTGATTTGTGCGTTGTTCAGCGGATTGTGTCTTTTTGGTTGGCGAAGTGCACATGCACTTCAAACATATTGATGAGCGCATATGTTTGAACTGTGTCTGGTTCAACTGGACAATTCGCATACTGCGCATGACGCGGGTATAGCGCTTTAGGCGTTTTGTACTGCGCTTGGTTCAGGTATCGCTCACTAGTGTGTTGTACAGCGCGAAAAATATGCCGCGCCGTACTACGCTCAGAACAACGTGCATACCGCGACCAGCTAGCGCCAACAGCGCGCACGCGACTCGGCCCCTTCCCACAAATCCTTCTGCGCTTAGTTCAATTTACTAACTTGCGCGTAGTGGACACACTTGGGCAATATCAATCGTTTCATGCCAGGTTCAACTTTGCAGTCTCGGAGACTACATTGTAATTTGAGGGTCGCCGACTGCTCGCGGTTCAATCCCTCCTCAATCCTCTCATCATAATATATAGTATTTTACGGATTGTATGGTTGTGGGTACGAAACCTTCTTGATGTATACATTATTGATTATTCCGCTGATAATTAATTTGCTACTCATTACCATAGATCATTAAATTAAGTCGTTTATTACATCGAATAGAATACAATTCAACTAAGAGTCTATGCTTTACATACAGATGAAAATAAATACAATGTCTATCAGTCGTTTTGTGACTTCATTTGACTTATCAATAAACCGCCGCAATGTATGCAACCGCAATTGCGTCACGTGCAACATGCAACAAAAGTTAATTTATCACATAAAATATTTAATTACACTCGTTATACTTCGATAGTCATCTAGTCCACCTAGTCACTAATAGTAGATAAAACATGTATGTACAAATGATAAACAAAAATCACTTTGAACAATCCTGTCGTTGCAGCGAGCAGCAAATGACTAATCAACTGTTATTGTTAGGATAATAATTGGCTATAGTTGAAACAGTGATAAGTTGTGATTAATTGAAAATGGCAGTCAAGTTGCATAAATTTTGAGCTTGAATGTTTCTAGAATGCATTCGGCTTACTGTTGTAGGTAATATCTTGAGCACCTTTTTCCACATCATCACATTTACTTACAATGAGCTTACTCTAATTAAGTAATCAAGGCACAACGCACAATCTACCCTGTTACTCCCCACGTACAATCAAACTCTTCCAAAGCACAACAAAGCGCCCTACCTCTTTGTAAACCCCTGTAAACGCCACAAATTACAAAATCACCTACCTACTAATCTAATCAACCCCTATCGCTTGTTGGTGATGCTATTCGTCGAGTCAAAGAACCCTAAAGTCCGCAGTGTATTACTAACTCTTGCTACCAAGGCATCTTTATACTTCCAGATTGTGGTATCCATCACACTGGTCTTCCTGTACTCCTCACAACTCTTCTTCAGAGTCTTCACACAGTCAGCTCGATAGTGATGTAGCTGAGCATCTTGTGTCTCAATTGGATATGAAGTACAAGAGCTCCCAAGGCAAGATAGCGGAAAGTGATTGTGCAAGGTGAGTACCTTTTCTGTGTTATGAAAACATTTGACATATTGTCCTGGCTTTGTGAAGTTTTTGGCTCTGTAAACATGTTGCAACATGTGCATATACTTGGGAACCTCTTTGAACCACCCATGGTCATGCAGAAGATCATCTAGGAAGTACACATTGCGGACGTTGTAGGAAGCACGGTCTTCCTTGTTGATTTTCCTAGATTTTAGCAGAGCAACGTCCATGAGGTCACGCCATGTTCTCATGTTCTCTTTAGGCATGATAACCTCGTCGATGTCGAGAAGGGCAATGTATTTGTATTCATACATGTGCTTATAGAAGCAATCATTGTATGGTATTAATTCATTCTGTCGCTTGTTGTTCAGTTTCTTGGTGAGGTACAGATGTTGAAAGGATGGCACGTTGGGTTGTCCTCCAGCGAGTGAAATTGGTGTTACCTGGACTTTACCTACGAAAAAAAAATCAATTATCATCTGTGGTACCTTAAATCCAAGTTCATAAGTTTGTGTGGATCATTCCTGAATAAAATAAGCACAGTGGTTGATTGTTACCTTCATGTTCATAGTGATCCAATACTTTGGTAATATTGGGATGAGTCTGCAGTTTATAGAAGAAAACTTTATCAGCACCAAGAATATTCAACAGCTCAATCCACTCCACCAGCCTTACTGAAAGATCAGTATGCAGAAAATCCAGTCCCTTGACACAAACAGCAAAGTCTTTCTTCACCTCAGGCTTTTCAAAGATCACCCTCAAGTTATTCGTTGCATTGTCACACTTCTTCTCCACCAAGGACACACTCGCCGGGACTTGGTTCTTGTACCCAGGTGGCAACACACACGCAATCAAATATGGTTGATAGATGCCCTGCTTGTAATTCCCCCACTTTTTGTACCAGATGTATTTATACTCAAAGGTCTTGGTAATGACCGGTTCCTTCTTCCCTTCGAACCACAACTGACAATAGGTCACAACAGTCGGTTCAATTCTATCAATCATTCCAAGGATCCGCACTGTAGGCCCCAGTCTATTCTGTGCCCTTTTATCCAAATAGGCACCGTATAGCTGAAAGGTGCCATTGGAGGTCCTCAGGGTTTGCCAGTAGAGGTTGTTGAATTCAAGGTCAAACATGCTTGGGAAGCGCGCGCAGGTTGCGTTCATTCCCATGGGTTTGTTCTTGTATTTGTTCCAGTAGACTATTGGAAGGGATGGCATTTTGGATTGGATCTCTTCGACTAGTTTGTCTTCGGTGAGAGATGGTGAGCGGTCGATGGAAGGGTCCTGGTCGAAGCCTTCGGTGGTGGAGTCTGCATGCCGGGTGAGCATGTCGTGATTCTTCGCGAGGAGGAATCGGGATGGGAGATGAGGTAATTGAGGAGATATTGTGGTGCGAACTTGTTGGATAACCATCAGGGAGGAGATGAACAATAGGCTGAGAAGGATGATTTTTGTTATCCAGCGACCGCCGAGGGTTTTGTAACAAGTCAACATGGTGGATCTGAAAAGAAACAGAGATTAGTTGGTTGTCCTAAAAGTGTGGCAACTAAAACCATGGCAAGTTACTATTTCAAACGGCAATAGAGAACTGGATTACTAATCTATCTAACAGACTCAACTTACTTTACCTGGGAGATATAGTTTAGTAATTATAAGTAATTCAAATGGAATTGCAAGATACAAAAATAACTTTCGCACCTTCAAATTCACATCCAATCAATGTGTCTAATACGTAACATTCTTCAACGAATATCCTGTCTCACCCTCAAGACAATGCCATTCCGAGGTCTCGATTACCACTAGTCATTCTTGTGTAACTCAGAGTAATAACAAAAGACGTGAAACCGTGAAGATCACAAAAAGTTACAACGTAAAGAAGACCATTCGTAGCAAAAAAAAAAAAAGGATCAGCATATAATTCTTCGGATTAGCAACTCGCTGTGTTTGCTTGAAAAGTACCGCCATCGGGAGATTTAAAGACATTGAATAATTAGCAATTAGTTTCCTAGGCTTCTATGAATGTCAACTTCGCCATCTTATTGAGCATGCGTGTAAATTGCATACAAATTGTGAAACTGTGTAAAGTTTCGTATGTTCCACAAACTTATCACCATATAAAGCTTATAAACTGTGCGCATAAGGTAGCTCACTGAAATACCATCCACACCTGCACAGATTACCCATTGCTGCTGCATGCACCTGTCAAGATTGAAAACCAATCAAGCGAAATGGCGTTGCCTACATTCCAGACCGCCAGTGCTTGCTTTCGAAGAAGTAAAGCATTGGAGATGAAGAGAAGCGGCTAGAGAAGCTACGCCATTCAATGTCGATGAATGTTATTGACCTCCTAATAACAAACCTATACAAGTTCAACGTTTTACCTGGCTGCAAGCAAAACGCGTGAGTGTGCTCAAGAGCTGCTCATTTACCGCGGTCAACATACAGCCTCAAGACCTGGGTCTTGCGGTGCATTGGTCATAATGCTCACAAATGCATCGGGAGTGTCTCTCGCTAGGTCAAAAGACTGAAAGTCAAACAACCGCAATTCACACAGACAAATTTCGTGCAGATTGCTAATTTGCTCATGGACACACACTCCGATATTGTCAATATAACTCATATTAATTATAACGAATTAGGAAATGTTGGATTGCCTCTGGTGAAATTATTCCAATTGACGTAGGTGATATTTAAAGTTGCAATTAAACAGTATCGTTAAAATTGATTGGTTTCGATTCATTTCAAGTGCAGTCCAACTGTTGATAATGACGAAGCAGGTGTAATTGTCCAATTGAAACATCACAAACATTATTTTTTCTTGGAAAAATAAATGAGATTGGTACTTACTCACTGATTGAAAATAAGTCTGGAATTGCGAATTATTTTTCGTCCTAAATTGATATATGCAACCCACATAACTATATAACCTTAAACTAGATTAATCTAGGTTGTTCGATGACAATTGTTCCAATTCATGCAAATTACGTCAAGATGCCTAACCGTAAACTAGCAAAACCACATAGTTTATAAACTAACACGTGTATTCTCGTAAAACCAGTCCGAAAAATGCAAATTCCCTGCGCATTTCGAACGCTTCCAACATACCAAACTGTTACACGTTGTATACATGAAATAGTCTACAATCAAACAAGCAGCAGAAGTAATTATGCGGCGACTTACACGTAACATTATCGTGTTAACATTCGTACATAGAACCATTATTGTAATTTGAGGAACGGGCAGTAATTACTGGCTGTAATTAATTTATTGATTGGAATGCAAGCAAATTGTATTTGAACATGGGTCGAAAAATGACAGCAATTTATATTCTTTCATCAAATACAAATTGCCAGTTTAGATATTAGATTACTTCAGATTATATTAACTGAAAGTGGGCCAACCCTTGGCTGAAAGTGGTAAATTCCCTCTGGAATGCTGTATTGCACGTGAAATCCTAAATCTTTTACGCGAGCTTTTCCGAAGAATATGGTCCTGTGCTAATTCATACAGTATCTATTAATCTTGGTCTATGCTTTGGTTAATCCCTTGTAAAATGAGGCACAGTAGCAGAAGTAGACTTAATCCTAGTGGAAATCGTATTTAAATCTGATACTCTGCACTGATTCCTGCACTAAATTACAGCCTTTGAATACATTCATCAATGAAAATACCTGAATCAAAACGTAATAACAAGCCATTGGTTTACAACGCGACCAGAATTGCCTGAAAAGGTGATATTACGAATTGGTATTTACTATGGTTTGATTGGTTTGGGTTTAGAGTGAAACTGGTTGCAGCACTTGCAATATTAGCAATAAACTCACCATGTACAATTAACCATGCAGCAAAACCAAAAGGAAAACAATAAAAGCGGAATGTGTCTTGATTGGGAAATGGTAGATTCATTGGCCATGACAGTATCAACAAAGAATTAAAATTATTGCATGCTTGATTTTGTAATTAAGTGTGCGGATAAGGATATTCGTTTCCTTAAATATAATTACAAGGGTTGCAATTTAAAAAGGGGGACGTCTGTAGTGAGGAATAGTAAGTGTGTTCCATTTCAGTAAAATTGGAAGCATTAAAATGTTCACGGAATAAAATTACATGCAGAACAAAGTAAAATGTGTGACGTCCCACGCACCAATATGTTCGAACTGTGTTTGGTTCAACTAGCCAACATCTTACACTATACATGACGCGAGTACAACACTGTAGGCAATTTCTACTACGTATGATTCAAGTCGTACAGCGCGGAGTAAACGACGCGCTGTGTTGTATCAGTCGCTCAACTGCGTACAGTTCAACATGCCTACTACGAGCTGATAACCATAACTCATTGCTACGCTATACAAAAAAGTAGAAGTGTGCATCACAGGTGCATGCAACCCCACCTCTTCCAATACGCCGCTCTACTGTGCTTGGTTCAACCGGTTAACTCGCACACTGCGCGCAGTGGACAGACTCAGGCAATTTCAAATCTACCGCATTCGGCGCAACTTTCCACTCACGGCAACTACAAAGAACTTTGAGAGTCACAAACTACTCACAGCTCTTCTATGCGCGGTACAAAAAACTCTGTCCACATAGCAAGGGTGAAAAAGCGAAAATGACGATGAATCTGTTGTTAATATTGCGTTGTTCATATCAATAACATTCTTATACTCTTATATACACTTAAAAGTTCTTAATTATCAATTGTTTATTCCATTCGATTGGAAGCAACAAATGCAGTTGATTGCATAAACTGATTTCTTTCGCTTCATCTAGAGATGTATCGAGATCGAGTGCAATTTGTGTCAATTGCTCTCAATTCGTAACCAAATTAAATTTTATTGCGCGCTGTGTATTTGCTGATGTTGAAAAAGTGGTTTGTACTTGTCACAAATAGATGTGAATCGAAATAGAACTGCTAGATTTTTAATTATCTAGTTATTTGAATTAAATTTGATTTAATTCACTTGCACTCATTTCATTCACTTACGTAGTTAATTTCGTATTTGACTGAGTTTGTTTGTATTTTCACAGATTGCATAGGAAATTGTTAAATTTCGTCGAAATTGAATGAAATTACACTTACCACATCTACTATTGGTTAACTAGCTCAATCAAATTTAGCAACAATATCAACAATTTGTTGCTGCTTATTGTTGTTTGTGTTGATGATGAAACTGTTGCAATTTTTCATCCTTCAAATGAATGTCACCATCGACTAATGAATCCTCTCTTCTGTCAAAAACCAGCACAACACCAACTGTCTAATTATCTACCATGAAAATAATCATAGATGTCACTACTGAATTGAATTCAGACTTGAATTATCAACCATGATTCTACACTACAATACAATGGTAGTTAGTGTTGCCTAACAAGCAATTAATCAATTATTCAACAAATTGTCTTCTCCACTCCGCCAATGTGGTCGATCAAGTTGATACACTCAAAAACCCATTCATGCCTCAAGTTATTTCTGCGTCAATGACGCCATTTTGGTATTCAATCCGCGTCTTGAAATGGCGTAGACCTGCGTGGTAATTGATTGCAATTGAAAGAGTAACAACCTTGCGAAAATTCACGAGCTACCAATATTGATATCACTTCGTTGCGTAATTATTGATTATTCCAGTCATGAGCCAAGGTAACGAATGAGTGAAATTCGTAATTATTTTATATTGATGTTGTGTACTTGCAAGAATGGCATTGAGACACAGGAAATTGAATTAAACAAGTATGCAAACGTACGTACAGGCAATTCATGTTCATTCAACGCTATTCACAATGCAACTTGGATGTTTTCGCATAACAAGACGCCGTGTTATGTGTGTTGCCTATATTGCATACTAGTGGAATAATCACGTTTGAATAAAACTATAAATTAAGCTAAGAAATATTGTGATAGTTAATTGCATTGAGGCTTATAAGCATGCAATCATGGTTAATGTTATCAATTAAATTGTTTGTTGGGTTGCTAAGGATGGCGCATGTTGCACAAACGGAAGCAAAGCCGAGAAGCATGGTTATTCAACTATAATCAACTTAAATGACATGCAAATTACAAAATACTCGCACATACATTCGCTACTGATTGCTGACCAACAATCCAATGAAGAAGAAGCAACCAACAACAACGTATAAACAACAGGTATTATTTCATTGCGCAGGCCTACGGGTTGCATAATTTCATTAATTTGACTAAATTGGAATTCAATTGGAAACTGTGCGTGTACATCTCAATCTACAGTTTTCTACGCGCATCTTCTCAAATCCAAGAAGAACATCGGAATAAATACTTCTTCAAGTACATTACAGCACATTGAGACCACAACTGCTGTACTATACAATGACATTGCATCTCATTCCTGAATTAGCTGCAATCAATTAACACCTTGGCAGGATGGCTAATTGCAATTGCGTGGAGGTGAAGCCAAGCATGCTGAGCACATATTTAATTCAATGATGATATCACAGGCTTATTGTTGACTACGTAATCAATGCTTTTATCGATCCTAAGTGTGGTGGATTTCCGTGACTGACGCGGCCGCCATGTTGTATATAACCTAGCTCTATATCGCATGTCAATCTAGTGGGACCAAGATCCTTCATGTGCAATTGCTCATCTTCATTCCGTACGATGAACATAAAGCAATCAGCAATGTGGTAACAATAACATCGGAGCATGTAATTGTATACGTTGCTATCGAAATAAATAATTAGATGTTATGTGGAGTTGATTTTTTTTTTCTGCAAGGACGCTTGATAGACAACACACTTATATCAAGAACTTAATAACTATGAATGTTAATTTTAGATAACTTGAACTATTACTATAAATTAATCACTCTTAATTAACGTTGTTACGTTGTATTTATTATTGTTGCAAGGACTACCAGTTTAATTGAGTGCAGATCAAGCATCTCTCTGCTAATTTAGGTTAGATGATGTGGAAGTGAAAATTAAGCAAAAATATCAACTTGTTTGTTGGTCTGAATAATGGTTATGTTGTTTGTTGGTTGTAAAAAAGCAAATTGATGAAGACAACAATTGCTATGTGCTGACGAAGTTGTTATTGGAGTTGGAGGGGATGGCAAGAAAGAAGCAAAGGTCAAAGCAGCCTCTGTTGATGAGCAGGAAGTTTCGGAATGGCAAAACTGATGGGTAGGAAATCAACAGCAAGAGAAAACATGATGTAAAGTGAGGTTAAGTGTAGTTATGATGAAATTCTTTGATAACTTACCGTATTCGATATTTTCAACGTTTGCAAGTGTAGAAACAGCGAAATAATGCCACTGCAACAAAGAAACGACCATCAAAACGAATATAATCTCATTAATGCAGCTACCACCCATCCAAATCACGATATTAAATTACACCAGATTCACTCCAATCGAATCCAATTCATTGCAAACCACTTCAGTTTGCAACAATCCGTTACCCAACAAACATTAACCTCTTGAAATGTTCTGGAACATTCTACAACTCCTCCTGCCCACAATAAGTAAGTTTAATCCAATTAATCAATTAATTACATCCAGATAAAGCAAAGGATTCGGTTGTAGTCTTGATAACCACCATAAGACCCTCCAAAACAGTGTTACGAACATGGACAGGTGGTACCAATGCCCTTTTGACAACATCTGGTACTAACTGCAAAGGTTTAATATTACCTGCCCACTACCAGTCTGTTATCTACCTGGCTACGAGTACAATAAGTGAGTTAGTATTGCCAAAAACCGGCAGTGTCTCATTCCAAGAAGGTGCCAAGTTAATTTTTGATGAGAAGGATAAGTCATGTACTAAAATATTCCTCCAAAAGACATCAACAAATCGGCCGGAAAACTGGGACACTCTTCCAAACAGAGCAGTCCCATATCTGGACCGTATCCCTTGTCAATGGGATGATATTTACATTCCTGAAGGAAATCCAATTGGAATCGATTTTGCAATTCCTTTCCTCGCAAAATCAGTTCGTGTGAGGGATCGCAATTTGCAAATCAATAACGATAACACCATCCTCCACTTGGGATTCGATGTAGTGCCACATAACCAATGCACCATGGATACCTGCGTGTGTCAGTTTCCTAGCTACTATGTGAACCATTGCGAGGAATATCGACAACTCCTGGATGAGCAACACGAAGGAATTGATAAGGACAACGAAGAGGTTAGGTTATACTGGGAGAGTTTACAAATGATGGATGAGGTGTTTTGTGAGAAACCCATTGAAGTAGAAAGAGCGTGTAGTAGGATTTGTGGCGCCACGGTCGTTATCCGAGGGAGAGATGGTGATGTGAGGAAGTTGAAGAAGAGGGTTGAGGAAATCTTGAAAAGGGAGCAGAAGAATGGTGTTGAGGTTGATTTTTACAGCGGCTTGATTCTCAATAAAAGGGAAAGGTATATTGATAAGAGATTGAATATCCAAGTTGTGATTGTAGACAAGATGGCGGAGAATGGAGGGAGGGATAGTTTGACTGTGGTGAGGAAGTTAGAAAAAGAGTTGGAGCAGGTTTACATTGATGGAGAGTATTCATATCTAAGTAAGTCATTTCCAACGTGGAGTTTTTTATCTCTTTCGCTACAAGCTCAAAATTACGAAAACATTGCTAATGTTTGCAGTACAACAGAGTGGCACACCTATAATCCAAGCTAGTTTCTTTAAATCAGGAGTGGGCATGTTATTCATCACATTCCTGCTTACAATCTTATTGTTTGCCTCAATTTATGTCATTTTTATGACATCTCTCAACAACAGGTATATATAGTCTAAGCTTAATTAACTCATACGTTTCTCAATCTCCTTGTACTTAGATTTCTCAGGATGACACATAATTTTCCTCCGGTATTATCAGCAAGATTTAAAAACTTGCGACATTTGCAATATGGCGATGGTGAGGCGGACGAAGACGCCATCTTGTCATGTCGTGAAGTTGACATTTCACTAACAGCACCCATGGTGACCTCTACAACCATGTCTGCCTCGTCCGTATCTGCCACAACTGCAGAATCTTTTTCTTCTACCTCCTCGACGATGTTACTAGCTACAGCTATAGAGGAAGCAACCATAGTCGATAATGCCAAGATCGTGGCGTTAGAAAGGCGAGATCGCGAGTTTGATAATCCACTCTATAACTATGCCAAGCACGAATTGGTTGAGGTTGATGTGGAAGATAGAAGAGAAGATGGGTGTAGTCAGATGAAGAATGCAAAGAAAGTTAACGATTTAGCAAAGGTATCAATTTGTTTATTACTCTGAATAATGTCTAAGTTGTTACTTGGTTGTAGAAGAAGAAATTGATCAAGCATAAAAGACACAATAGCTTCGAACAATTGCTGCGTGTCGATGATGAAGACCAGGCAAATGTGGCTGGTATTGGAGGTGATGGCAAGAGAGAACCAGAGGTCAAAGTGGCGGCTGTGGATAACCCGGAAGTTTCAGAATGGAAACATGGTGGACAACAACAGAGTAAAAGAGATGAAGGTAAAGTTGAACTGCTTGATGATTTGGACGAGGTCGAGAGGAAGCGAGAATCAACTCATGAAATGTTAAAGTTTATCGAAGAGAATATGCAACAGGTTAGTCTTCTAGATGATCAACTATAACCTCACATTGTAACCTCAAATATTAATAAAGTATGACTACTTTCATCCAGCATAGTTTTCGTAGTCTTCACTTTTTTAGCTTACACACTTATTGTTTGCATATATTTACGTCATGGCATCCGTTAACACCAGGTAATTATTATAACCTTAATTAACTGCTAGTTGTATGGATCTTCTTCTGTTTAGGTACGTTAGGATGACACCTTATCCAGATTTAATATCTTGAGACATTTGCAATGTGGTTAAGAAATTGCCAAGTTGTTAAGTCGTGTCACCAACAACTCTCAACTCTAACCTCAAATTTTAAGTAGTAACTTAAATGCAAAGACTTAACATTAGATTAGCCTTCGTATAAAGATGCTAATGAAAATGTCAAGTTAAAAATAGCGACAAACTTTCTTCTCTCTTTGACATTTGCACTCACATGATGAAATCTTTGAAGATGAAACAAATTCGCATCGTGGTTGATAAACATGATCATCGTTTCCTTCATTTTCCTTTCCTGAGTGACTTCCGGTTATCACTTTATCACTCCTGCTGCCTTACTCGATAACAGAAACCCTTGAACAACTCTGCAACTTATCCACTGACATCAAGAAAAACCAACTCACTTGTCTGTAATTAATTGCAATTAATTTGCAACGATACGAATTTGTTTCACTCTAATGCGTTTCTGTGATACTGTGCCAAAGTAAAAACGCAAACAAAACTATCTTATTAAACAAAAAGCAGTACTCGTTTATTATTAGAAACAAGTAAAACTGTTAAAACGCCTTTAAGAATCCAGCAAAAAACATGCAATTGTCTAACAGTGAATCTAATTTTTGCTGAGCTTCATATCAATTATAATCCTCACATGACTTATGGCTTACACTTAAGTACGCACTGAACAATTCACACTATTTGCGTTGGAAGTGTAAAATGTGAAACGTGAATTCATTGGCAAGCGTGCAAAGTGTGTGAAGAGCATAGAAAACAATCAGTGCATGGCAGGATAACACACTAGCCAACTAATCTAATGATGAATTACTGCTATCGGATGGTAATTCATCATCTGAAGCATCAAAGACACTATCGTCGAATTAAGATCGATCAGAGCTTAAATTTATCGACAGAATTCAATACCAGTCTAAACCTAATGTGACTTAAGTCATTTTGGAAAGCATTTCATCACATTATTATAAAAGTGTGTTTGAGGTTATTTTTCTTTCAAAAACCATGACTAACTAAAGTCACGATGTTATTTTCTCTATTTAAACTAGCATATGATTAGTATTAGGTGTAATATGACTTAAGTCAGTTGGAATTGCATTTTATCACATCGCAAATATCCGACCTAATTTCATTCAGCAGGAGGCATTAAACACCTTTGACAAGTTTACCTAATTCTTAATTCTCCTTTTTTGACTTAAGGCAATTTCAACTTCACTTCAATTGCGTTTTAATGAGGGGCTACTAATTAGGAACAACCTAACGTCAATGCTTAAATTTATTTATATTGCTACTTATGTCACCCAAGGCGTGTCCCAATAAATTCCTCCGATCAATTCTTGCGACAAGCTAATCTCAAATCAATGCCATCCAATGCAAATGTCAAGGAAGTTGTTCATGCTCGACTTAAGTTACTGACAAAAACTAAACTCGTTTCTTCATCTATACGTAATCACATAGCACGTTAAGAACTAAATATTTCTTCCTTATTATTAGGTGATATTCAAAAGCTTGTAAATCTTGTTTGTTGCACTTGTGCATTTGACGCAAATTGCAATCCAGCTCTCATTAGTTGAATTACTTAAGATGAGCAGGATGCTATAAAATAGAAGATCAATGAGGAGCCAGATAAGATGCAGTTGTACTGCACGATGCAAGTAACCAGTTTGCAATTAACGGTTTCTTCCACATTTCATCTGTATTCACGCGATTCTAACCTAAGCCAATCCGATTGGCTTAAGTCATTAGCAAACAACTGTAAATTCGTTACAAATTGCCAGTTATGCATATTTCATATAATATTATGTCATATAACGATGTTTTGCTTAGTGATCGAAAAAAGTGGAAAAAAGTGACTTAAGTCGGATAATTTGCGTGGAAATTGCCAAAAAAAATTGTTCTTTGCGCAGCTCCCTTAGCTCAGTTGGTAACGCATCTGACTGTGACAGCGGCAGCGAATATTCGAGGGACACTGGCTTGTATCCTGCTGAGAATATATCCTGCCATAAATATTCTCACTAAATCCAGTTCTAATAAGGCGGATAAGTACGGTTGCAGAATCCGGCATGGGTAACAGTACGCTCCACGATAAATTAGAGTTTTGAAGACGTTATTTAGTTTACCTAAGATTTTTTTAATAATACACTGTAAAAACCAGGAATATAGTCAACATATGACAAAAATTTTAGGAAATGCGCACTAAAAAATGACTTAAGTAATAATTGAAATTTAAAAAATGAAGAAAGGAAAACATTTTATTGCTTTTAATTCAACATTTCACCGGAAGATGAATCCAACATACATGTTGCGTCCAATAATCCAAATAATAACGATAAAAATGACTTAAGTCTGATAACCTATCTACAAATGGTCACAAAACATGTGCTGAAAATGACTTAAGTAATGATTTAACTATTTAAAAAACACTACGGTGTTTGCTGTGCTTCTAACTGAATATTTCCTCCGAAATAAATCATCGCATCATAATTTTATGATCAACATGACTTAACCTCTTCACCCAAGTTGCTTTAAGCCATTATCATTCATCCTTATTCTTTCTTTTCCAACAAGTGTCAGTTACATTTAGATACACAATCCACCTAAATTCTTAACTGCGTTGCATCAAACGACATGACCTTAGCAAACCCAACCTAACCTGAGTTAAGACACAACAGTTACTTCTTAATTTCTTCGTAGCAATCATAATAATCCAATACCGTAAACAGAATTTAATAATATCTGTGCGAAGTGAACTGAATGCATGCATTGTTTGCAAATCGGGGAAGACCGCTAAGTCACTTCTTCAGCTCCTCGGTTCTTCGATAAATTAACTCGCTGATGATGACGATGTGTGTGAATATTGCCAACATGGCAAACATGGTCGCGCATAGTGGAGATAATGACGATTGGCGATGGCGTGATGGTTAAGTTTAAACATTTTTTCCATGACTTAAGTCTTGCTGGAAAATGAGCCAAGACAATTAGGCTTTGTATCTCAATGCGGCGAGGTGGAATAAAGCAAGGTCGTACGTTGGCGTAGTTCTACATTTACGAATAATATGATAGTATGCAGTGTAGAAAAGTTCAAAGTTACTTAAGTTGACTAAGTGGTATCGGTTAGTTCTATTGACTGACGAGTGACTGTCAACTAGGATTTGATTAATTTTTATTTGGAAAGACAAGTGAACTTAGTTGCCACTAGAAAACGCAATAATTGTTTCCAAAGTGACTTAAGTCAGTTGAGTCACTTAAGTCACAAGTCCTTGGAATTATGACTATAGCGTCTTTAATTTGGCTTACAATGACAATGTCATTATTAAGTATGGATTTCTGTTTTATCTTAATTTCAAGTTGAGTACCAGTCTACTCAACTTTTGATTGGTCGCTTCGTAATTGTTTCAATTTCCACGACACAAGCCTGATTAAACATGAAATCAGGGAGATTTTCGCATTCTAGGAGCAAGTAACTTGATAAAATCACAATAATATGCTTTTGTTCAAAAGTGATTTAAGTAACATGGCTTAAACCACATCCAGCTCTAAATTCATTGTAACTCAATTGGTGGTGAATTATTAATTTTGAAGGGCCTTATCTTGATTTGGTTGGACCTAATTTCGATTTTATATTGACTTTGCTAACTCATTACATTCCTAACCGCAATCTTCTGTAATCGTGACGTAAACTTTTTCATATCAATATCGACAACTCCTTGGATCCATTTGCTGTTCCTGCTGCGGATAATGGCTTTGGTTTCGCATGCAAAGTCTCATGTTTCCAGTTTCGAAATCGTTTTTATCTCAGCGTTCGCAAATTGGCAACAAAAACCAATCATAAATTTATTATTTCCGCCTTCGTTTACAACTTCGTTGCTTGCAATAAATCCACTTTGAAGTTTGAATTTTACCGAAATTTCGTCAGAAGTCCAGAGACTTAAGTCAGTTTGTAAACCATGCGCAAAATGTTCTCCATGGCAATTATTTGTTTATCCCAACATGAAACCACATGAGAATAAGATTCCTATATAATTATTTATGAGTGCTGTGCAGTGAGCAACAATTTTACAACAATTCTTCCTAAGTTAGAACTCATCGTCACTATCATTAAGTATGTTTAACAAGCCTTAAAAGCATCTAGTTATTGTTGTCTCAAAGTTGTAAACGTCATAGCATATGCGTTGCAAAAGCAACATAATTAACTTCTTCACCAAATCATCTTTAACCTTGATTCATGCTTCGTTCTTGAGTTTACATTGGCATTGAATGGATGATTCAGTGACTTAACGCAAGTGATGATGATTGCTGATATCCGGATGGATCTTATATTTCAATTGTTGCTTGTTTTTTGTTCGATAGCAATAAATTAGCTTGAATTGCCTGTGAATAACGTCACGCTCAGTTGATGATCAGATAATTGTTTATCTTGATTTATCTCGTTGATTATGTTGTATTCATGAAATGACGCCATTTGAAGTGATTAGACGCCATTTTGCTTCGGTAGCGTGACATGAAATCTCAATTATTGCCAGGATTACAACGATTCTAACCATTATTAAGGACTATTAGGGAAGTTGTTATTTAACTTTTTGCCTCTAACAACTATTCGTTGCAATAAAAGTAGACACGTCATTGTTTATAACAATTTAGTCTCGATTTGATTCAATTGAAACATAACGCAATTAAGATAAAATTACAGATCATTAACCAGATTAGTTATTGGATTGGTTATAATTGTAGAATGCTGTTGATTTTCTACTTCATTGGAATTGCAGATATTTGATTGGAATTTATTTATTTAAATTTCTTTATAAAGTGAAGATGAGTCAGATCCGGTTTTTGTATGTAAATCGTAAATATTCAGCAAGCTTCAGCTGATTTGATTCACTGCGTAAATGACTTAAGTCACTTTTGATGCTGCGCTTAAACCACGAACGCCAAGGTGAAATGCAACGTTTGAGAAACATACCGAAACGTGTTGAAACTGATAGTTTAGAGTGTCTAGACATCTAAAGACTTTAAATATTTCTTTAGCACTTGTAGAATTATCATCTAAAGTAAATGCAAATGTGGTTTTGTTGAGTATAAAATCATTAATAATAAAAAATAAACAAAAATATCATAGAAATTCAAAGTTGCTTAGCACTTGTTCAACACTTTCTTCTAGCATTTCTTCTACTTGAATTTAACGAAAGAAGTTTCCATGATGTAAGTTACTAATTTACTTAAATTACCAAGTCTACTTAGTAGATTTATACTTTGAAAGTTTTCACCACCAATTGACTTCTGTTTGCGTATATTAAGCCAGCTTGTAATTTGTTTAAAAGTCAATTTGAGTGGTTGAATTGCGCTTAAAGTGGGTTACTATCACATTCAACGCAACCTTGCACTAAATGACTTAAGTCACATTTGGTCAAATCATAATGAATTATTCTAGACTATTGTTAATACAACTTTTATTGTAAATGCAATATTGAAGAGAAAACATATAGAATAAATATGGAGCACAACGGATTGGGATATATTAGTTTAACAATAAATATTTCCGATTTATAGTTTTTATAATAATAATTTATTCTCATTGTTTTTTAATTCAGCAAAGAAATCCATTTGCAACGGATATTAAACTACCTGACGTTTCTAAAGGAAAGGAAACAATTAAATTTTCAATGTGACTTGACTTAAGTATAGTGGACTTGGTCAATAATAAAACACGTCCGTTTTTATATTTTTGAAACGTTTTTAACTAGTGTTGAATATATCTAAGAAACGTATAAGAAATACTTCTTTTTTACAGAAATGATTGACTTAAGTTAAGTAAGCTTGACTTAACCCTAACAAATGATGGAAATAATCATTTTGTATGCTTTCTAAGTGGTACACGTCGTAGAAAACATAAATATGTCAAAATTTCCAAGTGACTTAACTTAAGTAACATAACCTAAGTAATGTCCAGTGATTAAGCAACAAAGAAAAGTCGAGCTTAATCGATTAATCTGTTAAATCAGAGATGAATGGAAAAATTCTTTCACTGGTTTGCTGATATTTATTGTTGACTTTCCCTATTTTTTAATTGACGATTGATTTACAACAGCGGAAATAAAACGATGCGTATTTTCGTATTTCCAAAGAAACACTTACTTAAGCAATTAATTCATGATGGATAAATCATCAATTATCAGATGAATTCTTTGTCTATTGCTTGTGACTTAAAGCACTAGACGTAATATTTTATGTGCCCATTGCATTTATTGCTTTTTCACGCGCCGCACGACTCGTCACAGTTGTCAATATAATCCACATAAATATTGCAATTGCAATTATCACTTGCGCCTCAAATTCAACCAGCTTCTCTGGCATTTAATCAGTATGTAATCGAATTTCCACTCGACTGCCGTCAGTGATGAAAAGGAAAATTCGCTGCGAATGCAATTATTCAATTGGCCAATCAATCAGCTGCACAGAACCAATGTAATGCTTGTTAATCACAATCGAAATCAATAATCAATAACGAATTACGTCTGAACACAACTTGGAAATTGATTTATCAACAAGGATATATTCAAAGTGAGAATCTCTTCTTCAAATTGGTTGACTGAATATAATACCATGTATACATTTAATTGTCTCAACTTGACTTAAGTCACTTGTTTTATACATATTCCGCGCTTTAATTAGCTTATTGCTTGCAATTGCTTCGACTGGAACTTATTCCACCTTCAAACGTTCCGTCTTTGCCGCGCAGAGAGTAGGTTTGGTAAAGCGACTTAAGTCTTGGAGATGGTGGAGGCGTGACGCAGCGTGAAAGGAAAGCGTTGCACGACAAATACGACAAAGGTATGGAATAAATCGAGAGTGTAAAGTCGATGGTGAATTGAGAATTGGAATTAATCTATGTTGAGATATGCAGCTATGCAATTTCTGCGCTGGGTGAGTCTTTGACATTCTAAAGACTCAAGACAAAGAATGGAGGCTAAAGAGATATGTTAAGTTTGGCTATTTCTCAGAGAGAAAACAATATACAAAGGCGGTAATAATGTAAGGGAATAGATAGATGGGACAAGAGACCAACCTTAAATGATGCAACTTTATTTGACTTTTCTCTCTTTTGGGTAGGTTTTGATGAGAGGAGAAATGCGCAAATGGTTGAATATTTTACTACAAATATGAAGATAACCTAAAAACTGCTAGAAGCTCAGTCATTTATGTTAAGTAATATGACTTAACTATGCCCGATAACATGAAACATCATTTTTTGCATGTTTAACGCGGTTTACTTCATAAAACGTCTAAATATTTAATAAAACTAAAGTGATTTAACTTAAGTCACATGACTTAACTTTCACCGATAACATGAAACATCATTTTTCGCATATTTAACGCGGTTTTCCTCATAAAACGTCTAAATATTTAATAAAATCAAAGTTATTTAACTTAAGTCACATGACTTAACTCATTCTCAGTGTATTTTTCAATTACTGAACCAGTGTAAATATCATAAGTATGATAAATTACATTCATAGCATGGAAAGAAATCGACAATTTCTACCTCTGACGTTACATCATAACCAATCTAATTAACTACAATTAAAAACGTGTAATCATAACAATAAGCTTCCGTTTATTTCCCACAACACACATTATGCTTCCTTTCTATCAAGGACCATAACTTCTAGCTATAGCCATATTACATGAAGAACGAAAAAAAAATTTCATATTAATTCTAATTTAAGAAGACAATCGAAAGGCTAACAACATTATAAACACAAGTTGCGTCAGAATATTTTCGACAATATTAAATACACAGTAAATTGCAACTTTCTTGCAATTTCTTCCTGGCGGGAAAAGTATGTGATATGCGAATGTATTGTGTGTTGCATAACTTGGAGGAATTACGTAATGACTAGTGAATTGGGTTAAATTAGTTAAATTAATGTTTGCAAGATGGAAACTTGAATTGGATTGAGTGACTCAATTGATTTTACCACTGGTTCATTTGGAAGTATTCTTTAATGACTTAAGTTACCTCAAGATGACTTAACTCTAATCCATCAGATCAGCTCATCACTTTTGGCATTTTAAAAGCGTTTTAAGTAAGATGACTTATTCCAATTACTTTTCTACTTTTGTGAAATGCAAATGCAAATGAAAACATATCTGAAGCATTAAATACCAAGGACTTATTTGGTCGATCGTAATTCATAATTTACAACGCTTAATTAGCGTTACGTCAATACGGCACGTTCAATAGTTCATATTGGGCATGTTGGTAACACAAAACGTGCATAATTGTACATTGATAACATTCGCATCGCATGCACACTGCCACTTATCATGTTCGAATCAACAATCGAAAAAGAGCGTTGAGCACTGATTGCACTTAAAGTGAGATGAGATGAATCCTTATTATATTAAATATTAATTATATTAATCAAATATATTCTTATAACTTAAATGTGACCATTATGCATTATTACATATTAATACTACTACTCGAGGTAATTATATTAATAGCGTTAAGCTATTGTTTACAATTTGTTTCAATTCATTGGACATTTAATTATCATCGCTGGCGTTATTGATTGAGTTCTTTATTCGCATGTATATATGGGCATGGAAATGAATCAATAGCACATTGTGTGCTTATCATTGTGTTCAATTTGTTGCTCTTTGTAATTTTATTAAGGCAATGGATAATTGCTGCAACTGGACAAGCATGAGGACACAAAGAAAAGGTCAGCGTTGTTCGTTAGTAACAACAAAGCCTAATGTTACAACTGATAGGCCATAAATTACAGAGTTAACGAGAGATAATCTATAGTTTATTGCACTTTGTAATCAGCTATCAAATGTGATGAGTTGGTGATTGGGTTGCATAACTTTCAATTGAATAGTGTAATGTTGGTATGGATTTCTAGCGATGTAGCAACCAGTAAATCCGATTTAAATTTCTTAGCTTGTGTCGCAAGTACTCTCCTCCCATGCTTTTGAACTATGTCTGGTTCAACTAGAGAACTTGCGCATGACGCGAGTCCAACACCTCAGACATTTTGTTCTGTGTTTCGTTCAACTGCTATCCAGCAGTGAGAGTTGTACAGCGCAGTGCATTTGCGGAGCCATAGCCATGTGGTACTACTACGCGCAGTTCAACGCACACCTTACAGATAACTAACGCTCTCTCTTTCGCTACGGCATTATACGCTGGGCATTCGAGTAGGCACCACACACGCTCATGTCTCCGACTCTTCCAAAGCATCTTTCTGCGTTTGGTTCAACTTACCAACGTGTATACTGCGCGTAGTGACACACTCTCAATTGCAACTCTACTGGGCTCGGTTCAACTTGGCATAATCGCCTCTTCGCCAAGAAGGTGGCGATAAAATTAGTTTCCAGTTTTACTGGTACATGTCATTTTACTCGCAATTTCGCTGATTTATGTCTAGCGTTATTATTTTGTGTCTCATAAATATTAGTGACATAATTATTATGTTTCCTGTCGAAGAACCTTGCCATTTTCAGACCTGGTTCACAATGCGCACATACATTTGTGGTAACCAGAAGTCCGATGCTAGATTTCATGTTGTAGCTGAATTTTGAATTTGATTAGAATGTGACTTAAGTCATTTGTTGTTACGTTGATGTAATGCGCGTTGAAGCTTTGATTTTCAAGTTAAAGAGTCATAAGGCATTCTCAAAGGCACAAAACACGCTTAAGCTTAATTTTGATTCCTTTCCATCAATTGTTTGTGCAATTCACTCTAGCCGAGTAAATAAAATGAATCAAGTGAAACAATTGTCTTGATTATGCTATGAATACCAGAATGACTTAAGGCATATACACAGTGTTCAAATCTATTCAACTGCAAGCAAAACTTTTGTCACCTCACGACTTTACTGAGCAAACCAAAATAGTAACATAAACCATGGCCATGAAGATTTAGAGAATAAAATACAAGATGGCGTCTATTTATACCCAACAACACACTGAAATAATAATGTTATACCCATCAAACTTCACACTAAATTCCTCATCTGAAATTGCTCTCTCTTCTTTTCTACCAAATATAAAACATCAGCTTGGTGGTTAATTAATTCTATTCATTTCATTTGCTTTGTGTGTCTGCATGAAAGTTGTTTATTGCCTTTTTGTGAATTGCAATACTTATAACATAATGATCCTTCCTAAGAATGGACGTCAGTATGCAACAGCTGAAACGCTTTGTTGCATATATTAATGCTGCGAATTAAGCAGATTGCGCATGCGCGACATGTCGTGTATGGATGTGTAACACGTGTTGCAGCATTTTGCATCGTTTTGCATATGATGTTGCATTCGTTCCCGTTTCCTGCGCCTTTCTTTACGACATGCACTGGTTTATTCTATTGACTTCATTGATTCCTTTGATGCTGAAGATTTCAATAGATTAAGATTGATAATAAATCTATGTATGGCTATAGAATTTGGTTGTGAATAGGAAGTACTGTAACTTGATTATATCAATGAAGAAAACGTGCAAAGAAAATATTAATGAATATGCAAGAAACTCACCTTTTATTCGAAACAAAGATATTGCAATTAGAATTGCCTGTAAAAAAGAAACGGAATTAATAGATTCAAATATAGTCGTGTGATTTAATCGCTTTTCTCTTCATTTCAGTTGGAAATAATCAATTTGTCAATGTGACTTAAGTAGAAGCGACTTAACTCTGATCAATCATAAAAAAGCAGTAATTTGCTTCTTGTAAAAGTGGCGTACTTTCAAAAACAATACGATAACTCACAGGATCAAGTGACTTAAGTCCAATAAGGAACTTAAGTGACTTTCAATTGTTAAACATGTCAAAAGACAGAAAGAAAAGATAGAGAGCTTTAAATATATTTTACTGGCATTTCCTGTAAAATAAATTAGAAGTAGCATAGAGCAATAGGTGTAGATTGTTGATATTTACTAAAGTGCTATTTAAGCTTACTTATTTTCTCATTTGTGTTAAGTGGAATTCTATAGAATTTAGAGTCGCTCTATTTTAGGTTATGCAACCTCTTGCGCAGTCTCTTTATTAGCGTCATCAGTATTTGTTCTTCCCAGCTGGAGAATATCAGCATCATCATCAACCGAAACAAATCGACAATATATCGACATGTGAATGCATTGAGTTCATCCAGTGCGCCGTTACCTAAGTCACTTTTCCTCTCTATTACGCATTTCGAACGAACCGAACGAATCTTCTTTGACATTTAGTTCACTTCACTTATTATGAGTCATTTTGTGTATTTATCGCACTTATTTCCAAACAGTTAACAAGCTTGGTGTGTTAGATGAATTGGTTGCATACATTAAGCAGTTATGCAACTCAAAACACAGGAAATTTGAATGATTATCTTGTGAGCCCTGTGTCACACTTGCAATAATAAATTGGTAATTAATTTCATTCGAAAAGAGTTCATGCTAAGTCAATTAAAGACCATTAATCTAAGCAAACTGTGCTGACGCGTTGATATTAAAGTACATTTGCAGAATGGCGCTGTCATCGTTTAATAGTCCAATTAATTACGATTTGGTGCACTGTAATTGTTGTAAATGCCAAAGAAATGAAAACTAAACCTCAAAGTAATTGTAAACGGTGTGTCCTGAGCTCACTTTCGATTTTTTTATGCTGCTATTTACTTAAACATTATTACTAAGCAAGTGTATCGAACTATTACTGTTAATTACTTTGGTAAATTTGACGTTAATAGCACGTCAGTTTTAGGATGACAAGAAGCAGTGAAGACGGTGAAAAGCAATCGCAAGTAGAGAGTGAAATTGGTTGTGTTCATTTTTATCTACTTCATCATATGTTGTTCGATGAAGAAAGATAAAATGCCATTCCACAAATTGTTGTATCAACTATTACGAAAATGTCTTACTGCATTCAATGATGCAATTAGTTCCTGCCCCAATGCCTCGCTTGATGCTTATCAATTCAACCACCATTGAGCTTTTGCGTGAAATTCGCGTTTTCTGTTTCAATAAGAAACAAGCCAAGAAAATCATCTTCATTATTATTATCCCTTTGGATTCATGTGCTGAGGGTAGGGTTCTTTGTGGCGTGTGATTGTACGGTTGCTCATCTTAGTCTTTGACCGACACCGTACATGATCAACCCACTACTAGCTGCTCAGTAGCTAGAGCGTTTTGTTCAGATGGATGCAGACTTGCCATTGCCGTTGAGGTTAATTTAGGTTAATTTTCCACCTTTTCCAAGAATACCTTCGAGTTTACTAGAGATAAAGAATGCAACATTAGGTTGAAAATAAGTTAACTTCAATCACAAGCAGGAGCTATTAAAACTACGAAGATCAAACTTTGCAGTGTTCTACTTTACCGACCCCTTTTTATCATGCTATAATCAGCATTAAGATAAATTGTGTATCAGAAACTACACTGATTTAAATGTTTCGTACAACGCGTGAAATTAACCAACCATTTCATACCTCATTTGGAGTAATTCGCAATTGTTTGCATTCAATCCGATGTGCTTTAATTGAAGTCTCATTGAGCATCGATTGTTTCAGCAGCTGATGTACTTAATTTATTTAAATCCATTTCATCTCAATGCATTTCAACAATGCGTGCATGTATAACATTAAATGTGTGTCACTTTATTTAACTCCCACTTGGCCAACCAATCAATTTACATCAACACTCAACTGACTTAAGTGAACTGACTTGGCTTGCTTGTAGTTTTTCAATTGCAGATCCTTTTTTTTTATTATTCCACTTATATGTATGTAGTGTGTTGAGCATGTAAGTTAAGAGACAAGCTGACTTTAGTTGGATGCTTTCCAAGGTCGTTTGGTTTCTTTTTTCGGAGCTGAGAGGCGCTTGGACTTTTACCTTGCTCAAGAGGCATCTTGGGATTAACGCACAACTCCATTCAATTGAATCATTGAGAGTGTGTATATGGGTTTCTAGGTGATTTATTAACAATCACAAGTAAGGTTGGTTTAACTAGACTTATTCAATGAAGTTTTCAATTCAAATTAGTTGATTCTAACCTATTTTCACTCCACAACATTCAAAGTTATCCTGTAGATTGAAATATTTCAATGAAATACTTAAATCTTCTTGACTTGAGTCAGTGAAAATTTGTTGAGGAAAGCGATCTTCAAATTGTAGTTTTGAAGAATTCAAGATAAGCCTGATGTTGTTCTAACCTAATTTCAGTCTGCTTCCTTAAAAATCATCCTGTAAAGTTACAATTTCCCAAGTTATTTAAATCATCTCTATTTTCTGCTTTATTTTCTTGGTTTTCTTCATTAATGCCTTGGATACTCCCTTTCCGAATACTGAAACTCTTCCAGACTTAAGTCATGTCTGTAAGAGAGACTCTGTATCTCTCTGGTTCTAATCAAGTTTTCTTGTTGATGATGCATATTTACATGATGCTGATGATATTACACAGTCACACCACATTTCATATGCATACAAAACGCTCATTCTTCAAGTTATGCTGAAGTAATCCTCAACCGCTCCTAACTGACTTGTTGGTGATTTGGTTATATAAATAAGTGAGAGGTTGTAAAATATATCTCTAATGCACTTGGACCTATGATGTATGCTCTTAAAATAGAAAAGTGAAATGCAAAGTAGAGGACGTAGATTGAAGTTGAGGGAAGAACAAAAACAAATACTGGGAGTGCAATAAACTACAAACATCAGTATCGCATGAAAAATGTGCAATAAAAGGAGATTCGCAACCAAACATAAGAACTGTTACTCTTTGCAGTGGATTACTAAGATATATAGATGTCATTTTCAATCTTTAGTGAGATACTTAAGTCAGATAAAGCGAATGTTGTGCGGTATTTATAAATCAAGTCTTGTCCCCTAACTTAAACATCTCTATGAATACTAAACATTTAATAACCGCCTGTCATGCTTATAACTCTTGAGATCTGAAGATTTCAAGAACAGTATGTGCTTATGATGCAAGCTGTGCAGAGTTATCATCTTACTTTAATGTACTCGCATGCGCTTCAAGAGATGAGACCTCCCTCATGTACAATTTTCATGAAGCATGTGTTGACCACGTGCATATTTTTAAACCGAGCAGCTAGTGTAGGTTATAAAAAGCACTTAAGATGTCTCAAATGGATGTTGTTTCCTTAACGAAACCTTTCTCCTGATTAATTCTCCAATGAAACACTCAGTGGAATAAATTACTACCAGCTGTGGATATTTTGTTGGCGTCAATTTATTTGGATGCACTAACTTTCCATACGCTACTCACTAAGTATGTTATTAATACATTGATTAACCTTCTAGTCTTGCGGGTTTTTGAAGATTTAACCGATGAATTTGAAGACCAACATATTGAGAATTAACAATCGACAATTGCTAATAACAATGCATGCTATTAATTCACAATGAAAGGTAATTGTATTAAGTTCATTGTGGACTTTACTCTGCTTTCTATTGCTATCGATGTTGTATCATTACCATCCACCATTTCAAGTAGCTGAAGATACTTGATTTGCTTTCGTTGAAATGTAACAATTTTAAGGGTAATTGCAACAAGTTGAAGCAGTATATAAAGTG
>JAODGC010039450.1:0-18212 GCA_027574925.1 Ecitoglossa quadriceps | reverse complement strand
TTTGTTTTGTAATCGAATGTGCCTTCAGGTAAACTCTAAATTCGCATTTTAAAAGTTCTTATTTGACGTTAAGCGTCTATTGGAAATACGCGATTAATCCTTTCCTTAATTTTTTCTTCGCGTCCTTAGGTAGTTCCCTGTAAAATGCGGAACTGAATGCAATAAAAACGAATTGGTTTAAATAAGCATAAATCACAGCGATTTGAATGCGAATAGTAGCATTTAGATTAATAGTTAATGTTTAATGCTGAAGGAAGTAGAAGTTAGCTTTCATTAATCCGTTTTTGCCATAAACGAAGTACTTATGGGAGTAGAAGTATATGTAGTTTTGATGTTCTTTTAATTTCTACGGGATATCTCAAGTCTGTAAGTAAAATAGAGAAGATAATATATTTGGACGATAGTGGAACGCTCAAATAGTGGTGACCTCTACTTTAGTTACATGTAAACATTTTTTAATAGCAGGATAATATCTATTACAGATTTGATATTTATTTGAGATATCTATAGTTTCGTAGATTTCCATTGTTTTACAGATTTCTTACTACACATAAGAAACCACTAAAAGAGCAGTAAATGTAAGGGGTCTACCTTTGTAAAATATTTCGACAATCCAATTTCTTCCAATAGCAGGCGAATGGAAAACTTTTGAGTCTGCGTTAGAGAAATTAATATGAATTCTATTATTGTATTAAAACAACATTAATATTTACTTTAGTTAATCTGAAGAAAGCAAGATGCCAAAGAACGTTTTTACAACATGAAATATCCAGTAAATGTCAAAGTAAACTTAATACGATACTCGACTTTAAAGTTTTCTTTATATATTTAATTGATTCAGTTTATTCCACCACGTCATTCATTTTATGCCTTATAGATGTCGCAACAATACACTTTTGTAAATTATGTTAGGATTGTTTACGTTATGCATTTGTTTGCTTTGTGCATTTCTTGTTGGTATTCTCAGCGGACGACCAAACATTCTACGCACGTCTGCCTACACATTGACCTTGTGCTATTTCTAGCGTACTAAATATTCTCTCGCGAATAAGATATGAAATACTATGCAGGATAAAGTCAAGGTTTTTTTTTATTTAAATTATAATCTCTCTAAATGTAGTACAACAATTTAAATATTTATATTCATATGCTTTCTTAGCTAAAATCTCGTTATCTCGGTAGATATCAATATTCATAGCATCGTATGGACATCGTAATCATACGTAACACAGATTCATCTAGCCTCAATAAATAATTCTATATAATTCATATTAATGACATATTTTAATTATTGTATGCATCTAGAACGGAAACATTTCCCAAGTGTTATTTACGGACGATGAAAACGGACAGTTACTTAATTCAAGTCACATCCAACATAGACAACCCTCATAGCACATATAAATTGTATACAAATATACAAAACTTGTTAAGTTATCCTTGGAAAGGGAAACTCAGATTGTTTACGTTCAACGAGGCAAGTACGTAGATAAGGTTAAGTCACACACTACTTTCGTTCCCTTTCCCAATATAGCTAATTCCAGTAGGATACACATACTTTTTCCTTCGGACAAAGTTCGGCGAGGTTCGTTCACTACCGGCACCTAGATTCGTCAACAACGGTAACGCCTCACTCCTGGAGAAGAACTCGTCGGACGTATTGAAACTATTCCTCCGTTTCGAACTGGATAAGATAGTCTTTGGTTGGAAGTCGCTTTTGGGAGCAACAAACTCCCTTTCCTTCTCTCTATCGCGCTCTCGTCTCTTATTTGTGGACATGAAATTCCACTTTCTGCGTTTGGGACTTGCTTGAGGATGCCTCAACTCTTCTATGTTGATGACCTGAGGGTTAAAGGTGACATTCTTAGCATGGTCTGATGGGGTCCTACACATGGATCCTGAATCTATTGAGTTGGGATGTGGAGAGTTGGAAGCTGTGGTTGCTACTTCGTAGGAAGCTTGAGAGCGATGCTCGTGGTCTACAGTAAGGTCGATGGCAAAATTTGAGATGAGGTCCATATCATTGGTTGGAGTGGGCGTCAGGGGAGTAGGGTGCGGATGCATTTGCGATTGGGATTGTTCTAGTTTAAGTTGGGATTCGAATTCTTCGTCAAAGTGGGTCTCTAAGAAGGTTGATTTGGAATTGAAGAAATCCGCACATCCAGCTGATTGCATCACACTATCTAAGATATCTTCAACTGATTGAAAGTCATCACTAGAGGTGGCAACTTGTTGCAGGTGTACCATGTCATTGGGGTCATCACATTCTCCAGCTTTGCTTTCCAAATGACTACTGGCTGATTCATAAGAGAGATTACTACTTGAGTTGGTAATATGTGTATTACTTCCCATTGTAATCATTTGGTCATTTCTGGGAATACCAAACTGGTCATGAGTCTTAGAATCAATGTTATCCTGATCAAAAGCTAGATGTTTTGAGATCTGGCCTAATTTTTCATAGTACCTCACACTTTTAATGTCATCCGCACAAGTAGAGAGATTATTATTAATCTTGGGCGTTCTCCTCATAACTTTTGGGGTCTTCAATTCAAACGATCCAACTCTAGGTATTCCTCCGATTGTGGTAGGAGTCAATCCTAACCCCATAAAACTAGCTCTTGATGAAATAGAACTCAATTCTGAGAGACTCTCGGGGCTTGCCAAGGGTGCTAGCCCAAACCAATCATCATGAATCAGATCAATTTTTCCTGGATTGGACGAAGGAAGATCTAAAGACATGGTTTTACTTGGTTTCTTCCAAGTTGTGCAGTCTACTCCATTACCACTTTGAGATAAACCCTTTGATGGTAGACAGGGAGATACAGTCATGGGAGGTTTATGTGTATTTAGTAAAGCAGAAAGTGGGAGGTGGTAATTGGAATGGAAGCCATTTGCTGATGATGATGCGTTGCTAGCAGGGGCCGATGGGCTTTGTAGTGAGGTGAACGATGTTTCCAAATGGATTTTATGGTGAGAGTGTTGACTAGGACTCTCTGGGTCCAGTCTGATGAGATGAAGGTCTTTTGATAAAAGCTCAGTTGACCCGCTCTGAGGGTGGGGGTTAGATCTTTGGGGTTTGCGTGGACCTGGTGTTGTTATAACCTAGAAAAGAGATTATAGTTGAAGGAGTTTTATTAGAAAATTAATAGGCCAGTAAAGTGCAGAAATAATTTCAAGAAAATGAGTATATACAGTGTGTGCTTAGGCATAAATTGTTTAATTATATAAAGATGGTTAAAGGTGCACTTGGCAGAGAAGTAGAGGGCAAGGCAGGCAAATAGGGGGAGAATATTTTTGATAAATTATTGAGCATTTGAGTTATTAATCAATCAATCAATGCTGCAGTTATTAAATTATGAACTGGTTTTTGTTAATTTCAAGTAATTTCAGGTGATTCAAGTGTGGATATGATGTTTTTTACATGTCTAATAGAATTTTTAATGATTCTGGAAGTGACTTAAGTAATGACATAAGTTAAGTCACTTCTTAACGAACTTCACTTAAGTCAATTCCTGCAAATTTCCAGCATTTTTGATGGTTCTCTATGGAGCAAACCTGTTTTGAATAAATTTTGGTCGCAATTGTGTGGGATAGCAGTGACTTAAGTCACTTACTTTGTAGCTGTATGAGTTGTAGTAATGGTGGTTGATTTTTAATGGAGGTGTGGGTGATGTATAGCGATACCTTATGTCCCGAGGCGGTGGCTTGAGCTCGAGGGGTGAACCCGACGCCGCGCAATGGCGATGCTCCCTACTACTACTGCCACCGACCACCACCGCCCTCTCCACCTATGTGCACAACATCCGCCCGGATCACATCTCAGTCAGTTTCAATTTAAACAGAAATGTATTCAAAATTATCCATTATAATTCAACTAAAAGCTGAAAACAAAAATAAAGCGGCAAAGAAATAAAGGAGAAAGCAATTTATTTCATAAATTATTATAATTATTGACTAACAAAGTGATGGAAATTATAAGATGCTTTAACTTGAGCAAGTAAGTGTGCTAAATCGTGGGGGATACACATATTAAATTGGGTAGTATGATCGAAATAAAAAGTGTGACAATTTTATTAAACATTGCAAAGCATCATTCAAGACAATAATAAGAAAAATATAAATAAACAAATGGCAAATTATCAAAATTAAACATAAAAAGTATGATAATTATTGCAAGTGGCTTAAGTACGTTTGTGATGTTGCTCTTCTAACCTATGTATGAAACCATCCGTAAATCTTTTTAAACACCCCAAAAAAATTGGTAAAAATATCCCAAGTCACTTTCGAAATGCAAGTGACTTAAATCATTTTCCTCCCAAACTACTTTTTTTTTTAGTTGCTTGAATCTTCTTGATTTCACACTAAAGTCATTCGTACATCATCCCCATTCCTATTAATTTCATTCAACTCTATCCTACTTCTTCTACTACCCACTATATGCTTCAAGATCACCAGATTGGACCTCCCATGAAAATCCCGTACCTTGTTCAGCGCATCCAATACTTTATCCGGCATATGGTCCTGGATCATCACGGGTGATATCAGTACCTCATCAAAATCCACATTCTGTGCCCAGAGTGCTTGATAAACTGGTTCCTTACTGCTCAAAGCTTGCCTAGAAAATAAGGGTAAATTGGTAAATGAGGTTGTTAGTTGGTTAGCTTAGTTGAGGTTGGTTAGAAAACGAAGAAAAGAATTTACGTCGCAGATACGCAAAATAAAATATTGGGACAGATGGGGCCAGGAACACTAAGATGACTTTGGTCATACGGTTCTAATGCACTCAAAGCACCTTTCTATTGCTTGAGTGGTTTTCTATTGGTTTTCGAGTTGGAACCGTATAACCTAAGTTATTGCAACCTGGGGCACAACACCAATTGTCATTACCTCCATCTGGTCTCATACTTCTGTCTACAATGCAATTGTCGTTCCCAAAAGCAAACCATAAGCAAAACAGACGCAAAGTTAACAACCTTATTACCCCTCCCCCCCCTCCCTCCACCTCTTTCTAGCTATCTCAATACTCACTCTCCTTTGGCTGGATGATGTCGCACCACATGTATAATTCTCCCGGGTGGGTACAATGGCTGATGGGAGGTCAACGCAATGGAGCTATCCTGTGGATGGACCTTTAAACACCTTGCTTTATCCTTGGCTTTCATATACTCGGTAACAGTTGCATCTCCAGTTGACATTTCGACAGCTGAAGTCGGTTCATGTCTACATCCACAGCAAAGGACACTACAGGCAATTGTCTTCCACTTTGGATCCACACTTCTTTTGATCGCATTGATTAAATCAGCCCTAAGAGCTTCCATCTGATGTAACCCTATTCTAGGCACTACATCCTTTCCCATCACTACTGAGATTGTAAACGATTTGGTGTATTCCACAGCTGGCATGCTGAGGAGACCTCCAGGGGGGCTGTAACAGTAGCACAAGAGGTCAGGGTACTCTTGTCTTAGTAGTATACCCAGAATGCAAGCTGTCCCAGCACCCAATGAGTGTCCAACGCACACCAATTGGTAAGACAAGGTTCCTTTTTCTTCTGGACTATGATGCAAGGCTCTTTCAATAAGATTCTCTGATTTAAGTTTGTCCAGGATGTATTGCGCTGCTTGGACCATTCCTTTGTGTCCTAACCACTCTTCTTGAACAGGAGTTACAGGTAGACATTCACCTTCAGCGTTGAGATCAGTAAGGATATCTTTCATACTCAGAGTACCTCTGATACTGATGACTATATTCCTTCTGTCGTGGTCTAGAGCGACGAAGAATGGAGTTTCCCCGACGTCGACATGATAAGTAGCGTAGATGATTTCAATGTCTCCCAACTCACTGAGTTTTTCCAAGGCAGCAAAGTTACACTTACAGCAGTTGTCTTCCACTATCTCTGCGTCACTCGATCGTTGACATGGAAAGCAACAACATCTTAGATTAGTGCAGATTTGACAAAAACCCATTTCCTGCGTTATGACGAAAATGGGCCATCCGTAAGCTCTCACTGCAAAATGAGCGAAATGGATAACGGTTTGGAATAGGTCCAGATCTTGCCCCTGTCCTGGACCGCTTTGACTTTGCCCAGATTGTCCATGTCCTTGAAGAGAAAGAAACTGAGTTCTTGGAGTGACTGCTACTCCAGATAGAAACTCATAGGTATCATTTTTTCGCTGTTCTACGATGGCTTTACGTTCGATTTTCTGAAATTTCCTCAAGAGAACTAAACCAGCTACAACATCCGACGGTACTACATCCAGATCCCTGAAGAAGTCGGAGAGTAATCTGGCAATATCCGCAAAAGAGTTACGATTTCTATCAGATGGTCTCATACAACAGAAGAGGAATCTGCACCGTTGATGCCAGCTATCTTGGTAGGCACGTAGGACTTTACGTTGTCTCCAGTTTCGGGTGCTTCCGGAACGTTTGTACTGAAACTTTGATTCGGACTCACGCATAGAGCGCTGGTACTTTTTCATTTTCACCCAGGAACGGCCGGCTGCATCATAGGTGCACCAGACTGTAACCACAATTGAGACCACAACGCACCAGTTGCAAATAATAAGACCTACGACAAAATTATACGTGTATAACTCATCAAACAACTTGAATTTGATTACATATAGGTTGCATTAATTTACCTAAAACCGTTTGCTTCGCTTTATCTATTGGACATCCTGGATAGTAGTAAACCAACCAGGCACAACCAGCCACAAGCCATCCTGTTTCAACTAGCAGAAGTCCCGATCTCACATAGAGAAGATACTTCATAGATGCACGTGGGGCAGTGTCTAAAATGCTTCCTCTTAGAGCTACGATGGCAATTCCTAGTTCGTTGGTCATGTTGAAAGCCAACAGGACCATGTAGATGAGAACAAAGCCGAAGAGAAGCAAAGTGCAGTGTTCTTCAAGGTTAAAGTGGATGAATCCAATAAGTAAGGCTAATACTACTATCCTGAAACCCAAAGAAATGAATTCAACTTATATTTTTCCATTGGAAGATAAGAACATGTGTTAGTTAAAATGTCAGAGTAAGTAGAGCAAGGTGCTGCAAAGGTTTTCCGGTTATCCGGTTTAGAGTAGATTTCATAAATTAAAATGTCAGTGTATCTTTTTTTCTTTTGTGTTTATAATAGGAGAGCTCCAGGAAAGAAAATTACTTTTTGAAGTAAATTGCCAACGAATTAAAAAAGGACTCTTTACTTCTTGTGAAAAGAAGGAAAATAGGGTGGAAAATAGGTTGTAACACAAGTAAAACTTTAAAGTAACTTTTTCCATGCCAAAGACATTTTTTTTTCATGAAAAACACTGAAAATTTTTAAGGAAATCTAATATTTCCTTTGATTCCCAAAGATTAAAAAGGTTATGTTGTGTTGATGATGCAATTTTCTTCAAGAATACGATCTTATCCTTTAGTTTTCATTAACAATTTGTTACAAAAATTCATAATTTTCATCTAAATCTAATGTGATTGAAAGCAATATTATAAAACTTAGCTGTTATTACTTTAAACATCTCATTAAATTAATCATTCATACAACAACTGCCTAAATATTGATTCATACAGATGAAGAAACTGAAGATATTGACCTGGAACGATATTCTTTTGTAATAAATCATTGAAATGTTATCTATTTTCAACGTAGTGTATATGTATATGATGATAATATGAAGATCCAAGCAGATGTCAAATAAAAAACAATTTTTCTTGTACCAAAAATGAAAAGCAGAAGAATGCAATAAATAGAATTGTGTTTGTTTGAGAGTAGAAGCAATAAAACAAGTGATAATTGCATCAAATCCATCTTAATTCCAGTCTGCTGGGACAAACACTAGAACAGATGTGTATTTCTGCTTCCCTAGACTTCCCTGAACTTTCCAGGACTTGCAAGCATCAGTGGGTAGCAGTGGGCAAAAGCAATTACTTGTAATCAGGACGAATGTGACAAGTGTATATGTAACAAATCATTGTTAACATGGTACACTGATTTCTTTTCTTTTTTTCTTTTGTTTATCGTACTCATTTGGTATTACATTCACATTTTGTAATTCATCTTGCGTCAGTTCTTAAGTCTATAGTTAACAAGTTAAGCAAATTACAGGAAACTTTAAATGCAGCAAACAAACTTTTTATTTCCTGCTATAATTGTCTATGACTGTTTCCAACTTGTTTACTGGCCGAGAATATCTGAATCATTGAAATTGTTCATCAATTGTTTCCGAATTGGTAACACCCCTATATGTTGTCCATTTCATTGAAGGACTTTACTTGACAATGTTTGATATTCGAAAGGACTTCAGTTGCACCTCTTTAACAGTTGTATCTAATGATTTTAACTTTGCAATGTATAATTACCAACAACACTCTTGTCTTTAATTGAATTCTAATTAGTTGTGTTTAATTAGTTAGTTAGTTGTGTATTCTAATTGGAATTAAATTGAAGTTCTAAAGTGTTTAAATGAAAAATAATCTAAGAATTTAAAATTCGATTGTTTTTTCTGCCAAAAAAATTGTGTTTGTTTCAAGACGAAATAAAATGTCTTTTGTAATTTATGCTTGTTGTGTTGCCTATCTTAGAAAGAAGATAAAACAACTCAACTAAGAAAATCGCTAATTAGGTTAAGTGCTCAAGGTAATAAACTGTATTTTATGGTTTCTCTTATACATCTTCCTTTAATACAGAAATTACGACTTACAATTCACATCGTGGTTAAATTCAAGATGCAAGGAAATTGGGATGTTCAGATAAAACACCACATTCTATTTTATTGATATCTATTCTGATTGTGTGTTCAGAATAAATCAAATCAATTTGATAGTTTATCCCTAATCCCTTTTATTTAATTCTTTAATATACCACTAAATTAAGAGATTAAGAGAGATTAATTTAAATTATCTTCATTTCATCCAATTTCTTTGCTTCTTTCAATTTCAATTCCATCAATGTTTACAACTCTTTACGTGATAATATTTAATATTCAGAAATATTTGCATTTAATATTTGTTGTGTAATGTATTTATAGTTAATCATTTGTTATTACAATATGGAACATTCGTCATAAATTTTTGTGTCAACTTTTTATAGCCAACTTCTTCTATTCTTGTACGTTGTTTATAGCAGATTTAATTTTAAATAGGAAAACATAATCTACTGCCAACTGGAATAAATCCCAATCAGTATTGTAATGGGACTGGATTAAAGTTCGAGCTTGGAAGAAATCAATTCGCTGGATGGAAAGCTTAGGATACAGTAGAAAATATTGAATTGAAGCCAAGAGGAACAAAGTTTCAATTTGGTTCAATAAGATAAATGATTGATAAGAAATGATTAATGACAATTTGGAGGTTTTGCCTATTGAGCAAAGTGAAAAAAAAAAATAAAAAGCAAGAGGAACGAATATAAATCATTGTGTAATCGTAAGAAATCTATTGAATGAGTTAGGAAATGAAAAGAATGAAAAATTATGACTTTTGAATAGAAATCAAGAATTATTGAAGATTTGTTTTATTTTTGAGTTCATTACAAGTCTTTTAGAGAGTTTATCTGGAACTTTATGAATTTTAAGCAGTTAAAACAGTAATAATTCTTCATTCCGCAATAAATTTAACTTGGATCTTCTATTCCTTGAATTATCCTACAGAATACCTCTTTTCATTTACTTCTTTTACTTCTATGTTAGAGAAAAGTAGTTTTTTTATTGAGTAATAAGCATATTAATAAAGGTACTTAGAGCAAAAAGGTATGGTAACAATTCGCATATCTTCACAAACATTATCCTTAAAATTAATGTGTGGGTGAGTGTAGTGTAAATAGAGTTAAGTGTATTTTCTGTATAGGGTGAGTGTGCAGTGGATCAGAGAGAAGTAGTTAACGCCGCTGAATATTGTCCAAAGTACTTAGTGTAAAGCATGAGGAGTAATGAGTTTAACGTGAAAGTTACAATTGACAAAAGAGTTTCCTTTTGGTTTTAAACTAAGATATTAAAATGGGTGTGTGATGTATGTGCTCAGTTAATGGAGATGTGCGAATTGAGTATTCAAAGAATTTTCGGTTAGTTCATTCTGCAAGGTCACAAATAGTTGGTATTGTGTGAAGAGTTGCAATTTTCGTATTACGTCTCAAATTGTATTGCTCGATTTTGCAATTTCTGCAGTTTATCTTTATTAGATGCAGCTGCAAGAAACCAGATTAAGGAAGACCCATATTAGACCAATATGTATGTAATAGGTCTAATTACCTACCATCTTATAGATATTCATTTTGATTGCCAACTCTAGTTTAGAACCTCTTTTCAGAATAAAGTATAGGGAGTTAAGCGCTGCTGTTACTTTTTTCTCAGTTAACTTTAGCTTCCTTCCAAGTTCCAACAATATTTCATTTGCAATCTTCCTATTCTCGTGTGCTTACCCCATGTTCTGGTTCTAGTTTAATATCTCCTTTGTCTCCCATTTACTTTTATTGCCTATACATACATTCCAATGTTCCTTCCCCTACATTCCTACAATTCACCCCTCTTCACCCACACTCCTTGTGCGTCTTCTATCAATGACTCATTCTTCGATTTTATTCACGATACTACTACCATGATTAGAATTGTAAGTGACATCAACATTATATCATACCTACACATGCTGGAAACAAGATTGTAGAGTGAATACTTGAATGTGGAGTACATTGGACGTATTGGGGTGCATGGAAATATATAAATCCTATAGAGTGTAGAAAAGTAGAAAAAAAGAAAAAGTAATTTATGTACTTTTCACATCACGACTGTGTTCTCCTGTGAGATTTCCACGATTTATCCGAATATCTGAAGTTTCACACTTTAATCATTTTCTTCCTGCATTACCCCTTAATTATTTTCTGATGCATAAAGCAACAGTATTAGCATTTTGTGCTTTTTGTGTTTTCTGAATACACCCCTGTGAATAGTACACAGGGCAGCACCGTACACAGCTGGAGGCACTAGGGTAAAAGTAGAAATTACAACTTTAACTTCTTTCTTTACATTTCACGTACACCCTCTGAATACAAAACACTTTACTCTCTCATCTTTCTTTCCTTCCTGACTTGGAAGAAATTTATTTAAATTTAGTGTGCATTTGGGACAAATCCTCCACTTTATTTATTACAACCTCACAGAGAACACATTCCAACATTAGAATATGTTTCTAATTATTTATGGTTATTAATTATAAATATATAAGTAGAAACATATTGAAATTTGTTTAAAATATAAGTGGGAAGATGAGTAAGAATTTCTAACTAAAGTGAGTTATTCAATTAACTTAATTATTATGGTTACATTGTAAGTTAGTAATTAATTAAAAGGTTTTTTTAGTTTCATTTATCTTCTTCTTTGTTTTTAATTATTTAGATCATTTTCTGTTGATATTCTCTTGACTTTTATTTACATTGCATTACTTTTATTTATTTATTATTTTTTATTCTTTAGTTAATTTGTAATGTACTTCAATGTTCCACTTTCTATTTGTTATTAATTCTTCTAGTTGCATTGTGTCCTTATTTCTAATAGCAATGAATATGTTTATAGGAACATAAAGTAGAGTAAAGTAATTTGCATAAATTTCTAAACGCCGTCATTACTATATTTCCTCATTTCCTTTCTTTCATGCTCATATATTATTGCACTCTTTACGTCTACTACATTCCATGATATTTATTATGCTTTTTAATTTCTTTCAACTGGAAGCAAATTAATTCATATATTTGACTTGTTTGTTCATTATAAAATTTTCCCATTTCATCTCCAACGTAAAAAGACTATTCTTACTAAAAGTCAACTATGAATAATTACTCACCAGATGAGATGCATTAGAAAGAGGAATAATCCAGGAACTACCAAATCATCTGATCCTACACTCCATCGACGACGAAATACGACGATGCCTGGCATTTTCACAAGATGACAATGTTGCTTAAATTACTACCAATCACTTGTTTCACTAATTTTCCATCGTTTCACACTTCATTACTGCGTTTTGCAATCAGCACATAATTATACAAAAGTGAATCTTAATTAAATTTTAATGACACTTCTATTTACAACTCAACGTATATCTTTATCTTTTATTGTTTAATATTAGTTCTAATATTTGTATACTAATGTATTCAGTGTTAATAGCACAATGTTTTAATTAAATTCAATTGTTCATATTAACTACGGACCTCCATTCCAAACACAGCAATTATAAATTGTAGTAATCCCTCGAGGACAATATAACTTTGGAATATTTGCTACTTTAACACTTTCTGCACATCCTGCTGCTTACTTTCCTACCCTTGCCAGGATGTCGTAAGAACAAAACGGTTAAATGCAAGAATTGAAATACAGACTTACTTCCCAAAATGACAAGGATTTCATTAAGAATGTGTTGAATTTATCACATTCTCAGTTTTTTCAAGCAAAATTAAAAACAATAAAGTACAAGATTTTTTTCTAACTGCAATACAGATATGTGTAAGAGTTGAAGTTCTTGTATGTTTTGATCTCACCAATAATATTCCTTGTTTTGGCAAAGCAAGTGTTTCAAGACATGCAATTTCCTTCAATTCACTTCTGTTTTCCAACCAGTTCACTTCTGACAACACCACCACCACTACCACCACAAGCATCTCAATTACACTCAACTGATATCATCCACGATTGAGTCAGAAGAGAGACACTTTAACTCGACAATTGTCTGACTAACATTGAGGAGGAAATGTAGCGTAATGGATTTGATTTAATAAACTTTGATTAATTTCATATTGTACTAGGATGATTAGACTTTAATGTCTTTTCCAAGGTGATCTGAAACAAATGAATATTATAAATTAGTAAATGTGATACAGCATAAATATGTAATAGCAATGCAATATTCTTAGATTTCCTAAATTAATTGGAATTTTCTAACTCCATTGGTGTGATAAGAAAGTGTAACAAATCCATATAATACATACCGACACAAATTGAGTTTTACCAACATAATATCAAATTAAACTATTAGTGTTTACAATCGTAATTGAAAATTCTAAAAAGTGGTTTTCTTCTAGATTTCAACTATACATCGATACATTTCCTTTACTCTACTTACTCGAGTTACTACCAATTTGATAACAGCACAATGTTGATAACAACGCAAATGCAATTTATTTCGACAAAGTGTATAACATTTAATCACACTTAATCACAAGTCGATGTAAATTGCTGTAAAAACCTTCATCCAAGTACAACCACGTTGCTTGCTTTTGATCTAGTGAACTATTTTGAATGTCAAAAGAGTTGATCACACATGAGCACATGTTGAGTAACGCACGCGCAATGAATACAACGCACATTGATTCTATTATTATTCTAAGCAAACAACTAATTGCAACAGAATTAAGTAAATGATGTAAACACTCCAATTGACGATTGGGGACAAGTAAATATTAACAACTAATTACCAGCATATAATAAATAAACTATCACTTTAACTCTAATAAGTTACATTCTTCTTTCAATTCTTAGGTTTTAATTGAAATTCAGCTTTCAACTCTTGAACTCCATTGAATTGAATAATTTTTTTTTGAGATAAGACACATATGCAACTATGATAAGACACGCCAATCATGATAGTTTGACCTTTTTACCGTAAAGCAGTGATTAGAATATGAGTCAACTGTCGTATACCGCCGCACGCCGCCGCCGTTACTGCACCATACATATCCGCCTTGCTATCAAAGGAGAATTTGAATGAAATGCAATAGTAATGAATATTACATTTACAATTGTAAGTAGGATGATTCATCACAGTTGATAATAATCAGTTGACTATAGGTAAGTCAGTTTAGTTGTATTTCATGGTTGAATTTTGAATTGAGATATGTATCTCTTCCTATCTTATTATACAATAATATATTGTTTTTCTTTCCTGATGGAATACTTACACATCCGACGCGCCGCCTCCGGCTGGATGCGCTGAAGCGTGCTCGCACATGTTAACCATGTCGTATCGATTTGTCTTCATCGGCTGTGATGTCCGCAACGACTGTGGCGGCAGCAGCTGTGGCAGTTAGTTCCACTACTTTACTTTTACTCCACTTGATATTAAATTAATATGTTTCCTTACAATCTTCTAGAGGTTTTAAACATTTGATTAAATATTTAACGATACAAAGTATTGATTGTTTTGAAAGACGTTGAAAACAAAAACCGGTTTATTTATTTCTTAATTTTACATTGATCCATTAAAACTTTACTTCATACCTTCTCATTTTATAGTTATTTAACATAACTCGTTTATGTCCATTCATTATTTTTATTGTTTAGTCTTTAGTTTCTCTCGGAAAATGAATGAAATTAGCACAACCATAATCACTGGCCGTTTCCTGCCTTCCTTCAGTCAGTTATCACTCATTTTACGCACATCCCATTCCCCAACCAACAAAAGCCTATTTCAGTCCTCCATTCTTCTTCCTGTTCACTGCCCACACACTTTCCACGATTTAAGAACATTATCCCATTCACATTTTCTCTTCTTCCTACATTTTTAATCCTGCATTACATTTCTTTATGCAATATTCACATCGCAACAGGATGTGCGTATAACAAATTTTACTGCGTTTTCACAGTAAAGTTTAAATATTTACACGTTAATTGCGCGTTGTTTTGGTTCAACGTGCGATGGCAGCGGCAGCGTTGGCGGTGAAGCTGGAGAAGCGGCTGGAAATAGACTGGCGGCCCGGCGGCGGTTGGCGGCGTCGTGGCGCGCGCGCGCGCGTAATCGATGCCGGCGCTGGCCGAGTGCGGCTAGGGTGCACTGTGTGCGCGCCTACACACCCTACTTCCGTGCTGACTTTTTTAGGGTGGAACCATACAAAGCTAGCTGATTCTTTGAATAGACTGGTGAAACGCTAGGCAACCAATTGTGCATATATCTGCTTATTGCTGCGTGAATGCGTGAAGAACTAAACATGACACGGAAAGGGAAAAAAGATAATAAGGCAAAATTGATTATGTTATTATAGAGATTAAGTTGAATATGTGTATTTATTATATTGTTTCTGGTTCTGATTGAAAATCACGAAAGGTAATTAGTTTTTTTTTTTTTTTGTATATTATCTAAACAGTTTGTAAATGTGTAGAATTTACAGTTTTTACAGTTTTCTGCTACGATTACAATCCAACAGGTTTGACAGTTGCACGTTGATTTATCAATCGCGCGCCGACTGTTGGTGGAAACGAGTCGGGCAGATACTTCATCTTAGCACATTGTTTTACAATAATTCTTAGTTGATGTAAACAATTCGTTCCAATTGCTGTTTTCGTGCCATACGACGTGAATGTCTGTGCGATATAAGATAATGTGCTAACAAATAAGAGATTCTTAGGTGTTTCAGAACATTTAACCAAAAATAACTCGATAATTTGAGAACAACTTGTTATTATTAATTGAATGTGTGTTCACATCTCAGCAGTCCTAACAAATCTAACAATGGCATGTGGAATTAGATAGCAGATACATGCTGAAGGAAATCGGACAATTAGGTAGGAAAAATGTATTCCTTATTTAAGACATGTTAACTGAAAAATTATCAGCCTTCAAATGTTTGGCATTCATTTGATACATTGCAAGTAATGATACAAAACTACTGTAATTGGTTATATGAGCTACATAAATATATTAGACTATAGTTAAATTGGTAATTCAAAACGATAGTAGGAGAGGCACAATTAAGCATTTGAGAAGAGGGTTAAATCAAATCCAAAATTTCATAATTAAGGTTAATATAGTTTTCAGCATCTTTTACACTTTATTCATAATATTACAAAGAAAATTACAGTTTGCCCAAAACTAAAATGCGTTGGAGTTCATTTATTGATTTTAATTCTAGTTGTTTCAACAATTAAGAAGTGAGTTAACATTTATCAATTAAAATTTGTCAATTTTTGCATTCTTTCCTAAACAAACGGTAGATAATTGCCATCTGTGTAGAAAATAATTGTATTAGACTTTATTTATTAATGTCAATCGATAGGTGAAGTGCGGCGTTTTTATTCTCTCTACATCTAAATTATTTAAACAACTTGAAAGTGAATCAAAATTTTAAAATTTCTTACTTTGTGTGCTTTCTCCAAATACGCTGTAGAAAATTTCAGTTTTCACGCAAACTAATTACACAGAATTAATTTGCTGATGTCAACTGATAGTTTAAGAGTTGCTTTTTCAGTTTATGAGCGGCCTAATTGTTTAAACATTTTGAGAAGATGACTAAAATTAACCTTAAAAGTAAGGAAAGACACTTTGTGCACAGAATAAGTGTAAGTAATTTTTTTTGTATTTTTTTTAAATTGTGTGTTTAAATTTAATATAAATGCATAGCGTTCTTATTCAAATATTCAATATTTAGAGTAGCTTTGCAAATATTTAGTTAGGTAGGAGTCAGTTTAGGTTATTAGTGCTTTGAGTAGCCAGGAGTTGGTTCATTACAAAATTAATTTAATTTCTCAGCAGTACATAACGCGCCACCTAGTAGCTATTTAATATGTGTTGTTCTTTAAAATAGCCATGTAATCCATGGCTAATTAATTTAATTCTAACGCAGTATATGACGCGCCATCTAGTTATCAATCGTTTTGCCTTAATCTTTGCAATAGCCGTATGTTGCATGATAAATTAATTTAATTCTAAAACGGTACATCATCCTCCATCTATAGGTTAATTCTGTAGACTGCTGAATTTGAAATCGTACGTAAACAGAAACCTGTAGCTTCGAAAATTATATCAGACTCGATATTTCTAAAATTTCAGAAAAATATATCGTACAGCCTTTTTAACTCTTTCGGGATTCAATACCAGAATTAGAGAATATGTTAAGTATTAAGTGTTCTTGTGATATAAATTTAGAAGAATAATAGCTTGGATAAAAATGTTGCATCAAAATACCATGCACAAAGCCGAGCATTAGAGATGTCTGCAAATTTTGGGGGGCGCGAGTCACCAAGTAAGCCAGGTGTCGTACGAGATGCCCGGTTTATTATTGTTTATATTGGGTGCATCAAATTGTACGCGGCGCCACTGCACTTATGAGTTCTAGATCGTCTATCGAGGGTTGCGCATGCATCTATCGTGCCTAAACAACTGTATTAAAAATCGGTTAAAGTATCGCAATATATTGCAATCACTTTACGATGTTACCTGGGCGCATCATAAACAGTAGATGCTCAAACCTACTGGTCAGCGCTTGGTCGAGGATTAATGATCATCTTCTGGTGCAATTTGGAATTAGTTAACGCGGTCTACAACTAGGAATTAATCAACGTGGGATAATAAAAGTCAGTGTTTCATTCTATATTGATTCCAATTGTTTAAACAATTGGGAATATGATTATAAAGCCATCTGAAAGTGTTTAATTTTTGCACATTTCTCAATACACGCGGTAGATAATTGTAAATTGTGCATAAACTAATTGTGCTAGAGTTAATTTATTTATTTCAATCGATAGTGTAAGAGTTGCGCTTTCATTCTATGTGCATCGTAATTGTGTAAACAATTGAAAAATGTCTTAAAATCAGCCCCAACATTTGTCCTTTTTTGTTTTCGTTTAAAAATACGTTGTAAAAAAATTGACTTGGCAAATTATCACTCAATTAGAGCTAATTTGTTGAAGACAATATTTGTTTACGTTTTTATTTAATATGCATATTAATTGGGATTCCAAAACCGTACAGAACCCGCCAGCTATTTGTCAAGGTAGAAACCTGTTGAATTTAAAAATAAAAGAAAACAGAAAACTGTACATACACACATTAAATCAATTTGCATTGGTCGGATATTGAATCTTAGCAGCATTGAAAGTCCACGGGGTAAGTACTGGAGGAATCGGTTGCCCGTGAGTAGAACGGAGTACATGCTATGCGCTGTATTTAGAGTTAGAGCGGACACACAATAGACAAGTCGGCAAATGTTGAGCCGCGCGAGTCGTCAGGTATCGGGCAAGATGACCGGCTTGATATTGTTTACATTCGGCGCAACCACTGCGATACGATTCCACAGCGCTTATCAGTTTTAACTCGGCCGTCGGGAGATTCACACGCATCTCTTTTTGCTTAATTAATTTAGTTACCAATAATGCAGGTACGTGGTCGGGCCATAAATCAATTATTGTACGATATTTTCTGTGCGCGTAAGAAACGATATATGTGCGGATTCTTCATTAGTCAACAG
>JAODGC010039339.1:0-28904 GCA_027574925.1 Ecitoglossa quadriceps | reverse complement strand
GCACGGCGAGTTTTCCGGACGGTAAAAGTTTCCGAAGGTTGCACGCGTGCGGATATGCCTTTCGGTTTTCGTATCAAATTCCCTCATATTTCAATGCAAACTGACAAGGCGTGTAAGTATGGATTGCTTCCATGAAACTTCAAATAGCCCATCGAGCTACCATCTTAACGTTTGGCAAGGAGCGTAAATCTGGACGCACACGACGAGTGCAAATTGGTCGGATGCCAGTACGATATCAATATTTATACATTCATCAAACTTTCAAACAGTGCCCGTTATATATAACCAACAATTTGTGGGCAAAGTCATACAAAGGGATGACCCCGAAAGCCCAAACAAATACGAACTGAAATAACCCATTTTAACTTTTTCACGCGTTCCAAATTTGTCACAAGCCATTCCCGCGTTTGTTCATTACTCACATTGACTCCACAACGGCAAACTTTATCCTGCCTTCAAGCAACCCTATGACCACAACGCTCCCAATTGTTTCAGTGCTTGTAGCGAAGGACAGCTACTCCGAACAAATTTGCTGATTGAATAGTTGGCGCGTAGCGGTTACACAATTGTTGCCTTTCGCACAAACTGAAGTAAACTTGTTGGTCAGCTACTTTTCCTGGATACTAGGAAGGCTTGATGTTCCGTCGCGACAAACAAGCGGCGTGGAGGAGAACCATGGACACCGTGTCTAACCTAACCTCATAGATGCATCGCTGTATGCGTTCATACAAAGTATGGGTTTGTTTGATAATTTCAGATGCTACTGAGCAGATATAGTTTTGGTGTACATTTAAATGCATGCCGGACGTGCGCAAAATACCAAGCCAGCGCTTTTTTCCCATCTACCTAACGTGGTGGAAATGTCGCGTCTTAACGGTTGAAAGTTGCAAAATAAAAACGTAAGCAGAAAGCAGCGCGAGAGCTTTTCCGGGCAACTTTCAAAAGTGCAACGTTTCACATTTTCTATGCTGGTGTGAGGTTATCGACGTTTCTATTAAAAGTGATGAATGATGTAAAGTTGGGGTTATATTAACTTTTAATGGGATAACATTTTTGGGAGTATTTCTAAGAAAGTTTAATTATTTGAAATTCTTAAATATTTGACAGACTACAGTGTTAAATCCTTTTGGCATCTCAGTTACCAACCTTATAGGTGAATCCGATGCAAGGTTAGTATCAACAGTTACCAAGTGATATTACGTATACCGCAAAACCTAACCTAACTTGACGTCCGGTATACAACCGGATAAAAAGGGATAGAATTAATAATAACATTTTTTAACAAACAACCCGGTTTGGACATGTATTATGTATTAATTTTGACACCAGTGAACCACTTTCTTAAAACCACCCCCCTGCCGGTATCTAAATGGATGCGTACCGCAATATTTGCGCAGGTAAATTAATCGGTATAACTAAATTGTAATTTACTCCATGCACAAATGCAATGAAATAAATCGCTCAAACCGGATTGAATCTAAACACTGCAACCACCAACTGTGTGCTGTAGAAAAAGCACTCGATTCAATTAATCTTGGGTATTTCGCTTTAACCAACATTATGCATCACCACTGCAACGGATAAAATACTTCCTCAGACAAAGGAATTAGGATGTTTGGCAATGAATATAATCCGACGTGGTGGTGTAGATAAACGAAATTGAATTTTATTCACTTGGCAAACACACATGCAGCGCACACGTTTTAAGATGATTGCAATTACAAAGTCAGATGCAGCACCATGGCTGACAGTTACTAAAATTTAATAAAAGCCAAGCAATGTGTGCTTGGCTCAGTGCAAAAAAAAAGCTGCAAATGAGCAAAATCTGCATGGGTACAAAAAAAGTGGCTTTGGAAATTCGTTTTTAAATTCCATTTTATATTTACTACCCTCCATACTTCATGCATGCGATTAATATACCGGATTATACCTACAGCGTGTTATAAATTAATTACCAACACAAACATCGTCAATTGGATTTAATAACGTGGAGTTAAACATTACTTGCTTTATTCACAAAATATTTTCTGCACTTTTTGCGACCAGTAATAAATTGGCAATTTGCGCTTTTAAAACCGCATCAAGCAGTTGGCAAGATAACGTGATAAATGCATCTTTTTTTGGGGGGGAGGGGATGGAAAAGTTGCTTCTTTCTGTCATTTGACGTGTGCTTTGCAGGCGGTGCAGAATAGTAATTCAGTGAAGATTCCGAATATATCGGAAGCTCATCAAAACAGCGCAACCCTCGTAGAAAAGCTCAACTCCTCGAGTGTGCGATTTGGTACCGCCGCCCGCAATTCTTGACTGCGCTTGATTTATTAACGCCGTGTGCGCGGGGGGTGGCACGACGTGTGTAAATCCATCGTACAATTCTTCCTCTTCACAGCGCACGCACTCACACGGCGTGTTTCTGGGTGACAACAAGATGTATGCTTCCATTCGGAGATGCTATGTTCGTCGCGAAGGGATGTGATGTGTCCAAATGAAAGCAATGTTACTCTTCAAATCAAAAGCAGACGTGTATGTTAAGTGAATGACAGACATGGAAACCGTGGGGTTTAATTACATATGTTGTGGGATTGCTTACCTCTGCCCTAATTGGGTTAGGAAAATTAATGATGCTTGAAAGGGTTTTGTTGGATGTGCCATAAACACATCAACCTATACATTAACGTTTATTACAAATAAGATTAGTCTAGATTGTACTGGAATTTTTAATATTTTTTATGAAGAATTTAAAATTTTTATGGTAATTCACTAAAGTTAGGTTATGGTTGGTTACCTTTTGCAATTTGGCATCTAAATTTGCAACGTTCTTGATTACAGTTACTAATGCAGTTTAGTGCAGGGTAATTTTAACTATGAATTATGATGGAATCAATATTATTTCCCATTAAGGAAACCTCAGTTAGATCTGCTTACCGCATGCGTACATAACCTAAATCTGTTGAACAAATTGAACCAATCATATCTCAATGATTACACCTGCTTCTGGGTGGTAATGAATGTAAATATTGATGAAATTGAATTGTAAACCATTGCTTTTACTCCAATACAATAAAAGGATTTGAAAAGTGATGTTGATAATCATAAAGATTAATCAATGTAATATATTTAGTTACACATCATTACACATAAAACCTCTTCACTTTTTTTCTAAGACAGGAAATTATTTTACAGAAAATAATATTTCCGGAAAACCATTAAAACTTTACATTATAATGTTAATAAATTTTTTTCTTAAATTGCACTAGTTGACTGTTGTTGTTTGTGACCCTTTTAATATTTTTTTACTTCCGTACTTGCAAAAAATCCGTATTTTTAATATTGGGCTCTGCAGGTTTGTCAAGCCATTCCGCAATGTAGGCAGTACGAGCCGACGGTGGCATTGACGTGTCGCGCAAGTAAATAAAAACATTTTTATTTGCGGCATGCCGCGCGTTTATTTCTTTTCATTCCGAGAGCTTTCGCCTCCGTGGTGTCTCTAGAGGGGTAAGTCGAGAAGACAGGCATGTGCGCTAGTTGACCAAGCACTCTTTAAATCCTGACAGCGCACGCGGAGCGTTGAACAATTGAGATTCCCCGCGCGTCCGCCGCCTCCAGCCGCGGCGCGTATTGATCCTCGCCCACACTTGCACGCTGGCGGTAACAACTTCCGCTCGTCGCGATGCAAGAAGTTGTGATGTTGAATAAATTGACAAATTTCTTTACTAACGGGATGTTTAGATTGTAATTAAGGAAGGAGTAAGCTGGTTGGAGTTAAGTAAAGTTAGGTTATGGCTGATAAAATACTTACTTTTTGCACCACCAAATGCACAATTTACCCAGTTCTTCTTCCATGGACAAGTGCTGTATAAGAGACCAACCACTCTTATTTAAAGATCTTAGAGTGCAATATATCCCAGCGCCTCCACTAATGCACTCGCTGTGATAAAGATCTCTCTCGAGCTTTCTTAGCATAACGTGATAACCCAAAACAAGTAAACTAACAAGCGGCATACTTGGGATTTATGCGCTGAATTATATTTGTCCCAAGATTACATTAACATTATCTAGTAACGCCCGCATTCCCGCAGGAAGGCGGCTTCGCGTGGCCTTTGCCCTGTTCGTCGGCATGCAAAGCGCTGGGTGCTTAGATACTCATACATCAGCTTGCTAACGCGAGCCAACCGCGCCGCCACCAGGAATTACGCGCACACACGCTGTGAAGTGATATACGGCAGGGTCCTGCGTTGGGCATACATTATCCATCTGACTTTGCACCAACAACGTCGATCTTGTGACGTTGCGATACCGCAAACATCACACTGCTAAGGGGGACGGATTATTTTGTATAAGCTGCAGTTGAGTTGAATTTTTAAGGTTACAATAATTTACTAAAATTGTATATTGTTAATAAACTTGGGGAATTTAATTTAAAAAGCTGCATTATTATGTTTTCAAATGTATCCAATGGTTTTGCCCGGCTCCTCCACCATCGATCTTAAAAATATTGGTTTTACTTCCATTTCGAAACACAATTATTTTTTTTGTGAAAATTTTATTACTTTGACGCCGTGTTTATATATCATCAGTATAATGAAAGACAAACAAACAAGTTATTTACAAAAAGACCATATAACTTTAACAGTTTCCTCTACTCCATTATTAGTTTACATAAACTCTACCAATTAACGTGTAAATGTAACTAGTTTTAATGTATACCATAGGTACATATTGTGTATAAGTCCTGCACTGCTCTTCGTTCAGTGATATTATCGCAAGCAAATAACAAAAAGAAGGTCTACGTGATTGATCCTACATCTTGTCGATTCGTTATGTACATGTGGCACCAATTGCGATTGAGTAGTTGCTATCCAGTGCACTGCTATGGAAAACAATTCGTTCTGCGTTTCTAATTAATGGGAATTACCTGCGGTAAAGACTGCATCCCATCTCGTTAAACACAGCCACCCAGCGCGCTGTTCTCACGCCTGCGGTGCGTCGATTGCAATCTCTAGCCGCGCGTTTGCGTGTTGCTTTGTTTCCGCCCCGATGTGCTCGTTTTTCGCGTTGTTTGGCGTGTTGTGCACCCGGCACAACGGATGAATGCTTGCGCCGCGTTTGAGATGATTCGATGCCTGGATATACTGCACGATTTCGATTCATTATCAGGTGCGACGAACAATGCGCTGGGTGGAAACTTGTCCGCCATTTTGGATCGTCGCGGAGAATTCCATTTTAGAAGGGTTTGTTGAATATTGCCGCGTTCAACATACATGGGAATATTATTCAATTTGGAATGGAACGTTATTAGATCTACATTGATGCAGGTCTTGAGCAGTTTAAGTATGGTTGTTAATTAAACAAAAAACCAACCTAATTGCAAACCATTTACAGTTTTACCCTGTTTATTTGTAACACGTTCTGTAGCACACACACCATTAATTAACGCGTCCCACAATTTGTTATGTGTTTTTTCCTGCACCTAATGACATCCGTCTAGACTGAATGCTCTACAATGTCACTGCTTGCTCGTCGACATAACCCTCGTCTGGGCTCTGGTTCATCTCGTTGCTGGCGTTAGCTGCACTCGTCGCCGCAGCTGCTTCAGTCTTGGCTGCATTAAGCTGCTCGTTACCAGTCTCGGTGGTCTGAGCACCAACGCACCGCCGAGTAATCGTCGCACATTTATTGTCGGCGCTCGTTATCGAATGCCCGGGCCAGCAAATTGTCGTGGCGCAAGGTAGCGACGTTGGAGCAGCATCGGGCTTGTAGTCCTCGGGGGGCGATGGCATGACGCTCACCTGCGGTATCGCGCCGACGTTGCACTGTTTGGGCAAATACCCATCCGCCGTGTACCGTACGTCGGGGCAATAGTGTTCATACGGAGCGGGGTGCGCGCTGCGGGAGAGGAATTCAGCCTCGCGGGAATACCTGGTCACAGGATTTGCGGCCGACTGCCTCTTGGCGGCGCGGTTGTAAGGCAACGTTCTGTAGAAGTTCTCATTGGGTTGAACTGGCTGGGAAGCTGAATGTTGCTGGTGTTGGTGCATATGAGTTTGAGGTTGCATTTTGGGCAGGCCGTAATCAGCCGGATAACCTTCTGCATCCATTGAGCAACCTGCATCCCAGCTGTGCAAGGAGTATAATTTACGTGAGCCCCGCATACAGCTGATGGGCTGGAATTGCACCAAAGTGGTATGTAGCATCGGGGGAATTTGCTCGGTGCAAACGGAAGCATCGCGACATCCTTCAATATCATCTTTCCGCGTATCGTTGATGAGGTCAGGATTCTGCTCCAGTTGGTATCGTCTGAGAGATATAGGGCTGCGTAGCTGGTTGGCCATTGCGACTGGCAGCATTGTTCCAAGCACGTTTTTGCTCAACCGTGGGCTGTAGAACATGATATCCTGCTGACGGTCGTGCTCGGTTATGTTCAGCTTGATACCATCAGACATTTGCTCAGTGTCATCATCTCGTGTTACTTCACACTTTGTATTGGCGTTCTGTTGATATTGCAAGGCGACCTCCTTGGTTTTCTCACGCTTCTCAATGCGTTCATTATTGCGGCGACATTTGACAATGCAAACTATAATCGTCATGATCACGACCATGAATAGCGTTACGGCACCGATGACGGCTGCAAGCACGTACTCAAATGGAAACACCTCGCCGATAACAATTGGCTCCTCTTTAACAATGATTCGAATGGTGTAATTAGCACTCACGCTCCCTGCCGGATTCTCGGCGGTGCAGACAAACGTGCCGTTGTCCTCGGCGTTGGCGTGGTAAAGGAACAGTTCACTCCGCTTGTCCTCACTTCTTTCTTGGATAAAGTACTGCAAGCGTTGTCCTGGTGAGACAAGAGTATCGTTTTGCAGCAATTGCCCTGCGAACCACCACGTAACCCGGGCCTCGGGTGTCGCGTGCACATTGCACATTAGCGTCAGGTTCTTACCTTCGTCCAGTTCCAGGAAGAGGCTAGCGGGTGACACATCTGGCAGGCATGCGAGGTCATCTGCGGCAATCGATTTAATAGTCTGTTTGGCATGCTTTTCAGGTCCATGGCACGTTGGCTCCGTGGTCTGGGAGCCATTGTACCGTTTCAACCAGGCGCGTAGGTCCACCAGATGGCAATCGCATTCCCACGGATTGCCCTGCAACTCAACGCCACGCAAATTCTCCGGCAGCACCCGACGACCCTGCACCCTCTTCAGCTGATTGCCGTCCAGCCGCAGCCACTCCAAGCTGTGCAAGCCGTGAAAGGCGTCCTCTTGCACCTCCTCGAGCTCGCAATCGCAAATCTCCAGCGTATTGAGGAATCCGAGGCGAGCAAACGACGCCCTTTTCACCACTTTAATGGGATTAGCATTGAGCGTGAGTCTCATTAAAGCGGTGCAGTGGAGAAATGCGTCCGTAGGAACCACATCCAACAGATTCCCGGAAAGGTCCAACTCGACTAGATTGGTGAGACCACGGAAGGCATGTTCGTCGATGGCATGTATACGGCAACGGACAAGATATATGCGTTGCAGGTTGATGAGATCCATCTTGAGAAAGATCTCCGAATGTAGTTCATCCAGCTTGTTGTCGGTCATGTCCAGCACCTGCGTCCCCGGATCCATTCCCGCCGGAATGGATAACAAGTTCTTGTCATTGCACTCAACAGTCTGCTTGCCGTTCTTCCACTTGCACACGCACGAGCCAGGGCATGCGCTAATAACACCGACAAGGGCAAGCAGAGTTGCTACACCCAAGGCCTTCCATCTTCGTTGCCGCGACGCGCTCATCATCGATGCGCGCCGCGTTCTCTCTTCGCGGCGTATTACTTTTCAAGCACTGCCATCGCAAAAGTTTGGGCTTAGTCGTATCTTTTACTGCTTGGGCGACTAGCAACGTCTGCAACAGACAAAAAATCAGCAACTTTAGCAGAAGTCCACTCGCTGGTAGAAAATGTAAATAAGGGAAAACATAAACAATTCGCAATGCACCCGATGAAATGTATTCAGAGCGATACGTTTTATCCATCGCCTGCTGCCGCATATCTTCCTGGGTGGGATTGAGGATTCGTGGTCGGACGAGGAGAACAGAGTGTTGTATAACTTTAGGCTAGATCGGGACTGTTGTTTTGCAGCGGCAGCAAGCGCACGACCCGTGCCTGCATTTGATCAATGTTGAGGCAACCGCCTCAATTTACAATTCATGGGATGTCTGCACACAATTCCCAATACTATATGCTGTCCGCTTCATCGCATTTTTTAATAAATTTGTTTACATCCGGAAAGCGTTGAATTGATGGCTCGTAAAATTGCCTTCCACCCAGACGCTTAATTATCGTGTTGAATGTCACCACGACAATTCTAAAGCATCGCACTCGACAGCGCTGAAATATTGCCATGCTTTAAATAATGGCCGGCCCATTCATTACGCAGGATTAAGATGTTGCAAGGATTTGTCGGTGCATTGAAAAGCAATGTTAAAAGTCTGCTACTAGTTTTTCTCGGCAACAAAATCATTCTCTGACTAAAATTGATATCCTCATTAAATGATTATTTGGAATTTATAAAAAAAATGCTTCATTCGCCCCTTATAAATCTTCTATTCCCGGCGCCTTCACCATCTATCCCAACTCAAAGTTAAACTTGCTTTGCGTTTGACTGAGCCTCTTTCATAATGTGTTCATACATTTATTCAACGATGGTGGACGCAATCGACCAAACCTTGCCCAGCAGCGCACCATTGGTGGTCAGGCAGCAACGGGACGACATCGGTTGAAATATATTCGGATAGTTCCTTGAAAAAGCGAGCGTCCGGCAAGTTCACTGAGTGAGCTTGATAAATGATGTGCACTTGCTCCCTCACAGTGAGCTAGTTTTTTTTACCGAGGAACGACCTACTGGACAGCAGTACTAAACGTCCGCAAAGCTATGCTTCCTTCATGGGACCCATGGAACATTTAACCAACTAAATTCCCAACAAGTTACAATTTTTACAGCCTATGCTTCCAAATTTGTAATGAGATGCAATTTATTATTTGTTATGTATGCTCAAAGTGCCTAACATTTAATTAACTGCAATCTTTAACGTTCAAACTTTAATGGGCGGTTAACTTCCAACTAGGGTTTTGGTCAGGAATGATATAATTAAATTACTTTAGAGCTGTTCGGATACAACATGGGAATTCCATTGCGTTGTTATGAAATAAACAATAAAGGATTTTGGGTTTTTTTACATTCCACATGCATTCAACCGCTTGGGTTACAGCTGATCAGCCAAGCATGAGAAAAAACTATCCAGTAGAATGGGCATTGTGTGTTGGTGTGTGTGTGTATTTTAAATCGATTTCAGCCCAGACGCTCAGCAAAGAGATGCAGAGGAATTTATAGCGCGGCTAGCAAATTCGGCATTCAATATTCAGTGATTGAATTATTACCCGTTCTCTGCCATGCACGCGCTGACCAATAGATCAAACCTGATTTTTCATCCGCAAATAGAAAAATCGCGTTTCAAGCACTGCATATCCAACGTTTGGCAAACAGCGCAATTATAGTCTCTGCAAATTTAACCAAACGCACGCAGATTGTTATCAGTAGCATGTGACAAATGTATTTTTAGTTTTTATTTTCCGCTCCAGATTCGTCTTATGCAACCCGGAAAGCAATTTTTTCAAACGTGTATATTACCGCGCTAGCTCTGCCTTTGTTCAGTTAAACCTATCTGGAAATAGGAGATTTTTAGGATTAAAAATTTCAATTCCAACGTGTTGGGCGCTAGTGCGCATGTGCATCTAGCGATTTATTTTGATCTAAAAATTGGTAAATATTTTCAGTGAAATTCCCTGAAAGAAATATGTTGGTGGTATGATGAAGTGTCAAAAACTGCTCAATCTTTTTGTTGTTATACAAGTCTATAAATAATAATTTTTAAATCTGATGTTAATTTGGTTGCCTACATCTGACACAAACCCAAAACAAATGCCACCATTTTACGTGTTCTTTATTGTTCTAATCAGATTGAGATATAAAAGTTTAAGCAAATAATATTTCTGAATGGGCCAAATTATAAAAACAGCAATTTGCCCTTTTTACGTCTCTAGCACTTTGAAGACCCATGGTGCTTTCCTGCTTCCCAAGCAAAATTCACGGTAAAAACTTGGAACAATACAACTCGTTTGGATAATAAAACCTTTTGTTTATTAAGAAATGTCAAAATTTTTTCTGTTTTCCGCATTATACCTTTTTGGGGTCTCCTCAGCTCATAACTGAACTAGAACCATGCCAAGCACCAAGTGGCTTGTGCAAATTACATTCACCTCTGGCATATTACCATCACCATTCGCATGTCTTCTTGGATTTGCACCGCATTCGGTGGGATTAATTTTAATTTTATTTTTTTCCATTTGGCTGCGTTGGTAAGTGGACCGCGTTATTTGCGCGTTCGCTGTGATGAAATCAATTCAATTAGAATAGATTAAAAAGTTCCCGTTTCGGAAACATTTTTATTAACTAAAGCGCAAGCAGAGCAAATCCATCAGGATTCTTCGAGCGCAGATAAGTCAATTAATGGCATACAAATTAGTTTCCGGAGTCATTTGCCAGCGCTTCAATGATGCGATGTGCAAAAGCTTTCACTTAGATGACTTCCCACTGACTGCAGTTAACAAAAATCTATAAAATATATATAAGTTTTTAATAGAGAAAAAAACAACGGTGATATTGTTGCTTGTGGATTGATTCGATTGGGAGAGATAATGAGAATTGTGCATCCACTTTGCATGACACATGAAAAGTGTCGTCATGAAAAATTGCAAAATTGCACATTTTGATTGGAAAATTTTCATTAAAACTGCCAATGTTCACTGTTTGCTCTCACTGTAGAAAAAGCAAACAACTATCTGGCAGCAGCAATTTAAATTCAAAGCTGTTTTTTTTGCAAAGTCGAATAATAATAATTTAATCAACGTCGACAAAAGCAAGTAATTAGACTGAAACAATTATTGACTTAGTGCATTAGTTTTTTATTTCCAAGTTGTTTTTTTCTTTGAATGATACCATTTTGTATGCCACGCCTAGCAAGTTTTCGTCTGACGACTGCAAATCCCAAAACTTTCCAAATTTATTCTATTTGTAAATCAGGAGGTCTCGAGGGTTTGACGCGTCCACTTGAGAATGCAAACAAGGGCCCAACTTTCTTTGCTTGCTTTTTCACGTTTTATTTCACAAACGTTTGGTAGCGGCTGCAGAAAGCCGCCGCCCCCACAACTGGAATTTCCAGCATTTGCCATGACGAGATGCGGTCAAATATAAAATATTACCACCATATATAAAGCGGTAAGTTTACAGCGTTGCAAATTCTATCTGATCCATCATCAAAGTGGTTCAAATCAAAAAGCGTTTTTCCTAAACCAACAACATCATGTTGAGATAAAACATTTGTTATTTTTATCTTAAAGTATTTATGACGTTCAGAATTGATGGTACCCTAGAGAGTACCGAAATTAGTCTGCGTACAAATTTACAACGTTCCCATCTATAGACCACTTTGTGACTGCGGAAAACATGAGCAAATATAATTCGAAAGACTAAGATACTTGAGCTGGTGTTCATTCTGCCTTTTAACTGTGAGCGCCCAGAGACAATAAGTAACTTTATTTGAGCAGACAGCGGCGTACACAAAACGCTTGCGGTCTATTTGCACGTAAAATTAACCTCAAACTACGGTCAAGTTTCATGCTCTCTAGCCCAAGGTCTGCAAGTTTTATGCTGGTGTAATATGCCCGAAGGACAACACATTGACAGAGCAAGGAGGCAGCGAAAGCGCTAAGCCTATAAAACTTGCTGCAAACTTTCGGTTTTTAGCCGCCTGCAGCGAGTGTTTAGCACTTGTGGAGAGGTCATTGCAGCATGCTTGTTTTTCCTGCTTGGCAAATGCCGCTAGGGGTTTTCCAAGGTGCGGAAAAACCTTGCGTAGCAAAAGCGTGTGGAAAAACATAATGCTAGTTGTAATTAGTTACAGAATCATCGGCAGACTTGTTTCACTTGCAATTTTTCAGGCTTGTTGGGATCCTGTTTAATTCAGGATGTGTACGTGCATTACATATTAAAAGCGTAATTTTTTTTGTGGCAAGAATATTGGAGGTGTTTATAAAAAAAATTTTTTATTTGGAAAAAAACTTCGGTTTTACAAAGTCAATTTTTAATTTGAACGAAAAATTCATAAATAAAATACAAATTTAAAAAAATTTAAGGAAATTGGGGTATTGTTTAAAATAAAAACATAATGTAACAATTTATAAAATTATACATATATGTGTTTCGATGAAAGTAAAATTGTTTGTGTGTTGAACTTGATTTGAGGTTAAGATACAAATCAGAATAATTTCAGATTAAAGTTTTGTTTTACAACAACATTGCAATGAATATTCTTTAAAAAATATTTAATTAAATCTAAACTAATTTAACTTTTTTAATCTTTTAAAAAGTTAAACCTTTAAACTAGATTTCGAAGTTTTTTTTTGTTCTACTCTATTTAAAGCGTCAAATTTTCTTTTAGTTATAAATAAACATTACAATGTTTATTTAGCTTTAAAATAAATATTCAAGAATTAAATTATTAATTTTGATTGTCTAGTATAAATTAATACTGGACGTGCCCGGTACCTCCACCACAAACCTCACCACATAATGCATTTATGAGGCTTGCCAATTTCATTGTGTTACAATATTCGTTCAATATTTCTATTTTATCTTATATTCAATGTGAATTTACTGCAATTGACATAGTGCTAAGCCCTAAAATGCAAGAATTGGACGCGATAATAATTAATCAATTCTTTCTAGTCAAATGTACGTGGATTGTCTTCAAAGGATTCCAGGCATTGATTTTAACCGCAAAAAACACCCCTACTTATCCGGCATCAATCGCTAGCTAAAGGGGCTAGCACGATAACGCAAACGAGCTCGTAAAGTTTTTGCAAAGTTTGCGAATTTAATGATATATGAAATTTGCATAAAGTTGGCGTTTTATGCGCTGCCGACTTTAATCATTCGATATTGAAAAGTTGTAATGCAATTAATGCGCGAGTTGTGCACTGAAAGTGTACATTCATCTATGAAGGATTGAGCTTTTGAGGTTTAGCATTTTTCGGCGAGATTTGTTGCAAATGGACTTGCTATTACGTAATGTGATTTGGGCCAATTTGCGTGCGTTTGGTTTTGTCTGGCTATGAGCGGTGGACTGATTTATGCGTGCTGTGTGGGATTGTGGAGCGTGTAATACAATTGTTGTTTGCGGGGTGGAATGGGGATTATATTTCGTTGTGATTGTTGGAAATTATTCTGGCGCGGTTTATATGAGAATATTTACCATTTTACATAATTAGAATTAGAGCAGCGTGAAACTAATTTTCACCAAAATAATGTGAAATTATCAACTGGAACAAATCATGCAATGCCCTTTTTTATAGCTACCAATATGAGAAGGATCATCAACTAAGGAAGAAATTTTTAAATATTTTATTTTTGATGTTGTGAAATCAAGATTAGGGGTGGCTAGGTTAGCTTAAATTAGGTCAAGTTAGGTTAGGTTAGGTTAAGTTAAGTTAAGTGAGGTTAGGTTAGGTTAGGTTAGGTTAGGTTAGGTTAGGTTAGGTTAGGTTAGGTTAGGTTAGGTTAGGTTATGTTGTTTAAAACTTTATTAATAAAATTTGGAGACTAGACTCTTTCAAATACAAATATTAAAACACAACATAGAATAATAATTCGGAAATTTTGTAGATGATAATTCTGCCGTTGTGCATTTTTAAAATAATTAATTGTTCTTCTTAAATATTTTGTTTCTCGACAAATTACTATTTTTTAGTATATGGATTCGACATCTTTTGAAGTCAACGTACATATATCGTTGTGGTTTCCGTATTTGAAGTAGGTTAGTGCAATGTATTCTCAGTCAGACTTCTGGAAAACATAGCATGTTCCCTAGCAACCATATATCATTTACTATGGCTAATAGCTGGACCACACCCGGAATAATTTGACCCAGTCGGTGGAAAGTCGCTCCAGTTTCATCCAGCCACTTTACTCAAACATTAAGGGATTTGTTGCAGCAGGCGGCAATTTAAACACATTGTGCGTGAGCAAGCTGTACGTCAACTTGCACTGGTAGTGCTTATTTTGCCATCGCCAAAATGCACAATGTAGTCGTACGATACTGGGCTTGCAATTAAATTATGCGATCATTGATTTCGTCACGGTCAGTTAACTGCGGCGTAATTCAGCGTCCGCCAGGTGGATGCGTGCACTATTAATTCGCCGCCGCTGTGGGCCACCTGTGTTTGCTCAACCAGCGTCGTTATCTGGACCCCTCGTGCATCCATCCAGTATGAATTTACAGCAAATCGAAAGCGGAAAACAAACGTGCATTGTATATTGGTTGGGATGAAATGAAAGGGAGATATTCAGTATACCCCATCACCTCATGCCAAAGTCTGGGCTCTGGTGGAGGCGCCGTCAACTTGTGTTTACATTTCAAGTTAGTTAAGTTGGAAATTTGATTTTCGTCAGATCTACTTTTCGTTTGTTCCATTCAAAATTGAATAAATTTTGCTTTGTGCACAAACTTTTATCAACTTGACAAAACAAGGCAGGCCTACGGTCTCAATCACTACCTAAACAGCTTTCTGCTTCGCTGCTACATAACCAAAAATTGTAATTGTCCAAAAAATTTCTTAAATCCTGTACCTTAACATAAACTTGTAATTACTATTCATGGTAAATTCCCAACTGGGAATTGCAAATTAATTATCATCAAATATGTTTCGATTGCAAGCAAAAATCCGATATAGATACCGGTTTTTTCAATGAATCTAAGTGTAAAAGATAAAATTAACCAAATCTATCCACATGCCTTCTACCTTTGCCAACATGATATATGTTTAAGACATAGCTGCGCGCGAATCGATTCCCAGCGACTACGTGCCGCCAGTGCCAGGAACCCACTGCTGGCATTCTGCCCTCGCCGAGCCCTAACACGGGATGGGCCGATTTGAACGAACGCCGAGTCCGTAATCATCCTACTCGGCGCCAAGGAGTGCATTGCGCTGAAACTTCTCCTTAGAGCTGAATCTTCGCGTTCGTTTATGGCAAATCGATACGCAGCTCACGCTCTCAGAAAAAAGGGTATACTTCATAACCGCCTTCGTTTTCCTCGCCAGAATATATGAGACCCATTGAGCATAGGTATATAGTTATTCTTGTTTTGAGGTTCGATTGGATTGAGAGTAGCAATTATAATTGCTTCCGAGGGTTTAAAGTACAAGAATTTTGCAAGTAAACCATGGTGAAGACAAACAATTTTCTTTACACGGAAAAACATCTAACGGGAGTAAATTAAAGATTGGACCGGCTGAAATTAACATAGATTGGGCTCCATTTCAAACAAAAAACCGGTTTTTGAACAAACTATTATAACTTAAAAATTATTGTGTTACTATCATCATAAAAACAAAACAGCAAAAGTGAATTTTAAAATTATTTTGCACTCAAAAAATAAACTTTCAATAAAATTTGTTCTATATTAAAATCGTGTTCTTATCATCTTGTTACTTATCTAATAAAAGATGAAAACTCCATCCGTCAGCAGTGTTACCCTAAAAGAAAACCAAAGTTCCAGACTTTGTCCCCATCACCAATGGCAGCTGACTAAACCCCAAAAAGCCAATAATACACAGTCTGGGCATTAAATGCAATTCAAGTCCCTTTGCAGCTACATCAAGCGCTATGGGATATATACAACCACTGGTTTACTTCAAAGTCGCTAAATGCCACCCCGGGACTATTGATGCATGGCAACCATTGTCACTGTGTCACCACGTAATGGAAACAAATCAATCCAATCAATTCAACACAAAGAAGTAAAACCTCAAGCTGTATTTTTACAATTTGCGCATGGATTGCATCTATTCATCTGGGCTAAGAAATAACTAGCAGGATGATATATCCATAGGTGCGGAATTTTAAAGTTGCATGTCGGAGTACTTTGAAAGCAAATAAAATATTGGAAGTATTCTATATGCGCACATTTTGTCGATGTGAGGTAGGGTGCCGCACGAAGGGATGTGTGCGGGTGTGCTCATTTGTGTTCAACTCATTATTTCACTCGGCACCTTTGGCGGGGTGGCGATGTATGCGCGCCGCATGGAAACACACCGAACGTGACTGGCAATTGTATATTCTGTCAACTGCTGAAACATTCGTGCTTCACCGCCGGCGGCAGCGGCGGCGGCGGCTCGTAACGAGTACCGGCAGTCAGCTCGCAGTTCGACGATCACCATCATTAACCCCAAGAACGTAACGACGAAAGGAAACTTCTATTACACGGAGATTGGAAATTGGCCCTAATTTGCCTCAATATTGCGACAGCCGGTGAATTGTTAGGGCGTGAAATGTTACAACTTGTTATTGCTCTAAGTATATTTATTAAATGAAACATCACATTTAAAAACAATACAAGTTGAATTTTTATTTAAATTCTTATGTGTTCCAGGCTTGAATTTGAAAGCTTTACCGCAATTGCATACCAAATCACATCAATAGATGTCGCTCTAACTCCCCATTTGTACAATGGTAAAGAAGATGCATACTAACTAAAAGAAACTTTCTTATTCCAAATGTTTCCTCAATTCACATAACAAAAGCATATAATATAAACACATTTCGCATATTCCGCCGACGGCACGAATCGCACATTGGAAAATGCATCTGCATGTGGCGTAGGTAGCATTGTATGTACTGTCACAATATATTTACCCATGCAAACATACATGTTTGGTGGCTGTGCATGCCACCGGATACGTTGTTTTTGTGGCAGACATAAAAGCCCAAGAAGGTAAACAAGCCGACAACCGTTGTTGGAAGTGAGGCAAGTGAAGTAAATAAGCGCTTAAGAATTCGGGTATATGGCAAACTAAAAAAACATTCATATTTCAAATGCATGTCTACACATGTCCTTCCCTACTGTAAGCACAGCACAACAAAGTAAAGAATAAAAATGCAAGCATGGATCATAAATCAACCTCACACTCTCATAAAAGCTAAGGAACCCAGGGTCCACCACACACAAAGGCAAATATGCTCAGACTGGAATGATTAGTAAATCATCAGCATCAGCAAATTTATTCAAGCTATATGTACGACTGTATGGTGTGAGGTTATGACCCATGTTAGTAATAAACTCTCACTGTGCTTGACCTCCCACTACTAGTACCTTGGTAGTTGGACCCTTTGTTCGAAAAAATCAATTTGCTTGTATTATTGGAAATATGCTTATGGGAGTCACTTGCAATTTTGGTTTTTTTAAATAATCCAGTTGGATTGTGTCTACGAGGGTGCTAACATTTTCTGGAGTAAAATTGACGGTAGTAGCAAGTCTTACACTAAATCCAATGCCAGCCAGGCATCGATCAATCAGCTATCCCAAACATTTGTTGGCGGCCCCCATTGGGCCTTGGACTCAATCGGTGGGTTTGTTGCGTTCAGTTTAACGCAGTGACCATTTGAACAGGCGCCAACTCAAATGGATCGGATAATAAGCGTTTTTCGTTTTGTACCGGAACGCTTTCGTTGCATTTGCCGACAGTAGAAAGTCGTCGCCTGAAAACCTTTCCACCGCTTGGAGAAACATAAAAGGTGGACCCAAACATTCTTGCCATTTTAACTGCTGCAATGTACTAGAAAAGCAGTAATAATTGAAGTAACAAAGGAAAATCAATTCTTTCCATTTTTGGTTCTGAGCATTTCAAAGACATTGTTTACATTACATTGATTTGTAATGAAATTAGCTACATTTTTTAAGGTAACCAATATAAAATAAAATTGGGGTTTTAATCATAATAGAATTATAATATCCACATAGTTTTAAATTCGTACCTTTAATCAACATGCATAATTAGAACCAAACAAATAACATGTTAAAAGTTTACTTTGCGCAAAGGATCCATCAGATGCTGTCTGGCATCCTCATCTCAACCTCTGCTTTACGAGGCGTGCACTTAATTCGCTAAGATTTATGTACGCACATCAAAATCAGAAGCATGTAGGTTACTTAATTGGATCAAAACGAAGTCGTGGCAGCACCCATTAGAAGTAAATCCCACACGACGTTGGATCTTAACTTGTGATATCATTGCAAAATGACTCATTTAATTAAATCGTAAAAACCATGATAGACCTGAACACTTCACCTCTAGAACATGGACTTAAATATTCACCAGGATATTGATTCAAATATTATGGGTTAGTGGAGAAATCTAGGTCTTTGCTGGGGGTCGCATAAACAAATTATCGGTTATAATCGATTAATTAGCAGTTAAGAGGGAACTACGGTCTGAGGTCAGCTGGGTTTTAGAAGTACTGCGGTATGTTTGGATCTGAGATACAATTTTCAGCCTTTTAATATTATTGTAAAATTAGGTAAAATTCTGCAAACATTAATAAAGTGCCAAAAATTTTTTTCTGGTGATTTACCTATTTTAAACCGAAAAAATGTCCATCTCGGTTTTTGACGTAAACATAATAGAATTTTATTGTTAACTTAGTGGGGTTGTATAATTTATCAAAAGACCTATCTATGCTAAACGGAATATCATAAATAACTAGAATATTTACACTAATGCGGTTAGGGTAGATTACCTTTAGTATGCAACTTGTTGTACCGCTAACCCAGTTAACCTTACCGCACCAGCTGAGCACATCATTCAATGTTGTCGCATTACGGCCATTTTGAGCAAAGTTGAGATGATTGGGTACATCGTAGCTTGAGGTATTAAGGCGTTAGTGGAACGACAAGGATCTTGAAAGGATTTGCTGTTCCTCAAGCGTCGGACATGATATTAATAAATAGATACAAACCAGCATGTTCCTTACAATTTAATCAAAATACTTTATTAGTATGGATTGGCAAGGAATTTATTCTTTCTAAGATGTGATTTTTTTTATTGAGATTAAAAAATAAAAATGCGTGTTGTAAAAGTATACGGTGGAATCAACTTGGGAAAATTCAATAAATGCAAGATTGAATCATGAAACTATTTCGCAACCTTTACATATTTTATCCATTGCTTGTGCTTCCTGATGCAGGCACAATCGATGCAACACGCCGCCCCCCCCATGCGGTAAATGAAAAGAAATAAAAATGAAATGAGATAAGGAATGCACATGGATTTGTGGTCAGAGTGCTACGTTTCAATACAATCCCGTCGCCTTCACCATACGGGAGCAAAGCAAACAATAAAAAACTATGGCTTTGAATACAAATTTCAAATAGCAAGCTGCACATATCAATATCACAAATATTCCTTGATGTGTTTCTATCCTGCAAGCGTGTTTTCCGACGTTTTATTGATCATTAAACCACTTTATCGCATTGATTAAAATCGCACCAATATAAAACCGAAATAAATCGTCGCAGCTATATGAATCGGTTAATTCCAGCCAAGAGTTTTCACGTACCATGTGCACTTGACAAGTCTGTTATTACAGTTGTGATTTAAGCAGGAGCTTTCCGTTCGATATGCGTTGTTGTTGTTGTTGTTGTTAAACCGAACCGATTTCGGCACATAGCATGACGATAAATTGCTAGTTTACCTTTTCGCACAACCCGGTCAAATTACGACGTCTGCATGCCGCAGGTTTTAGAAGTAAGGAAATTGCATCCGAACAAATATCCATGTAAGTTATGACTCACTTACGAAGCGTGGACTCTGCGCGCGACATTGTTATCGCGCCCAAGCAACGCAATCGCTGTAACAAAGCGCGAGCTTAACTCACAACAAATGCAAGTAGTCGCAGGGCGCAGATGACAGAAGTCGAGGGCCTTTGCGCTGCCGCTAAATGCGTTCAGTGTGAAATATAATGCGGCTGCATTTCCTGATCTTGACAAATTTGCGATGTGGTTGGTGCAAAATCCAGCGCCAGATGTCAAGCATCAATCGCGAAACTGTTTCTGCGAGTAGTTAAACTAGGTTATAATGTTTCAAAGCACGCAAAGAAAATAATTACAGCTTAAGAGTATACAATTAAAGTCTAGCTATAGCAGTGGAAGCTTTGTTCGTCTCAAGATAAAGAAGTATTTAAAGTATACACAAAAGTTTACGTGTCCCGCTGGAGATATTCAACTAGTTAGAATTTTTGCGTTTTCTCTTACTTCTTCCGTTCCACTTTTTTGCTGAGTGCAATGTTGGAATTTCCATGCGGTGCTTTCGTGTATCACGTTTAACAAACGCACGTAGTTAACTAAGTATTAGCAAACGAAGTGCATGCGAAGAAGTTTTTAAACAAGTCGTGCGGTGCTAACAATGCACAAAGTTTTTTGTATTAAAATTTCACCTAGCGACGACGTTTGGCGAATCCTTCTAAGTGTCTTAATCAGATTTTCCGCGTACTTTTTATGCGCGAGCGAGGGAAATTAAGAAAACTCGCCATTTCTCATTTCTACTAACTTTTATATTGCACAATGTAATCTTTTATATCTTAAAGCACAGCCGCATATTAAATCAATTTATAATTATTTTATGCCTTAGAGATCCATGAAAATACTTTCAATTAAATAAAAGCCAAATTTTAGTTACAATCACAATCGCAAATATTAGCAATAGATTTTTACTTAGTTTCTAAACCGGCGCCTCCACCATCTCAAAATTATATCAACTCAAAAATTAAATCAATTTAATTTAATCGGCCATAAAATAATAATAAGTATTTTATTACTAAAACATAAAACGCAGACATATACTTACTGTAACCATAATTCTCTTTAATAAAGTTTGGCGTGCTTGAAATTTTGTACAATCATAAAAACTTAATTTCTATATTTGAGTGCTTAAAATATTTAATATATGGTACTGCCAAAAAAATAAAATTTAAAAAAAAAGTAAATATTGTTGTATACCGGCGCCTCCACCGAATTTAAAAATATTAAATCTTGCATTAATATTCTAATTTATTTATAGTAATTAATATAATTATCTTATCCACCTAAAATTTTTATTTGTGGCAAGTTCGTCTCATTAAATTTCACTCACTCTTCTAATCCTCAAAAAGCTGCATACGGAATAAAAAAAATCTCTTGGTAGCACGTTCAGTCCAACCTCATTTCTCTACCGTCGAATACGGTCGTTCATCACCCGAGTGAAATCTTCGCCGCCAACCTCGTTTGCAGTGCCATCACCGCATGATACCCATGTTTTACGAACTCTCCAGCAATAACAATTAATAATAGGGCATCGAGGTGTAGTCACCTAGCTCTGCACAAAACGAATTTGTCCCTTCTAATAATTGCACGCTTTAAACAGTAAGAGTTGTGTGAAGCCCAACCGCCGCCTGGATATACTAGGCCTTGATAGTGGAAAACTAATTACCTTCTACGTCCGTAACATGAGGGAGGAAATTAACCCATACTTTAGGATTTCAACTTTGCTGCCTATAGCAGGTGATAGTGCAATTAACACGGTAATTATCAAAGGGAAATTTTATAATTTGAATTTTAGTCATTACGATTTAGAAATATTAGTTGGGTAATTATTATTTATTGCACTGAAAAAAAAAAATAGTGCAATCAAAAAATCACAATAGATAATTTGACATTAACCTTTTTACTTTATAAAAACTCAATTAGAAAATACGGAAACAGAAATAACTATTAAAAATATTATTTTTATTTTTAAATATTATTATAATTTTTAAATAAAATCCAAGGACATTGTGTTGTATTAGATTTTTTTTCCAGACTTAAACTTAATATGTCAATATATCGTATATATAATATCTGCAATTTTTTTTGTTCTAAAAGCTTTAATTTTTAACTGATTTACATTATTTATCACCTTTTTTTAACTTTGCCAACCCAATAATTTTAATATTCATATAACAAATCTAATTTATCATAATAATATTTTATAAAAAAATTTAACTCTTTCACTCTTAAATAATTTATTATTTATTATAGTAAATAAATTCGCAACCTGCATAAATAGACATCGGCTAAATATTTAAACAAAAATTTGCACTCAATATATGCCGTTATTTAGTGGGTGGTTTATTCAAATTTTAATAGAATAAATTATGACCATTAGCATAACATAAATATTTAGCGTGTTTTGTTGTATGCAGCGTTTTTGATCACAACACAGCTGTAATTAAATTTAGCGTGCATTTAAACGGGATTCGATCCCGGCGCCGCCACCATTTTCCATAAATACCAGACTCAACTAATTACACACCAAATCACGCCTGCAATCAAAATTCGCTTGTTCAAGTACATTTTTCACTTGAGAAAGTTGCATAAATTAATTTTATTGCATAAATATATACATCTAGTTATATTCTATTAACTATGTGTTATTGATTGTAGCATGGATTTGTGGAAATTGTTTGCTTTGCTTGATGGAATTGCATTTGTTTCTGATTTAATTTTGTTATGTTTAGGTTGTAGAAGATAAATAAATACTTATTTTAATACATTAAATGCGTCTGTTTCGATTAAAATTATTGATTTGATTTTTTTGGGAGCAAAAATTAGTCGGTTTAAAATATCTCAGAATGAAATATTCATTAATTTGTTATTTTAGTTTATTATTGGTAAAATGCTAAAAATTTAAAATTTCATTTTAATTTAATTTAATAAAATACTTTTAAATTAATGAATTTGATAAGGATTTGAAATGTGGTATTTTGATTTCTGTCGAAATATGGCAGAATAGTCAATTACTGAGGTAATTAACATTAAATTTTTAATACCCAACAATTAAATCTCTTATTATTAAATTTAAAAAAATTAAACGCTAGTTTCACTTTAGATGTTAATTGGAAATTAAATAGAAAACCTAAGAATATAAACAAAGTTGAAATCCAGATTAGTAAATAAAATACGAATGAAATATTTATATAAAATTAGACATTTTTAATTACATCATATTTTATGTAATCGTAAATGTGTTCATTTTCAATTGATAAAAAATAATTTTTATGAAGAATTAATATGTTGCCCCACAACTGCCACCATTTACATATGCAAATTAACCTATATATTGATTTCTTGTTTTAAACTCAAAATTAAATTGCAATATAAAAAATATTTCTATTCTTAACTTTGTTGATGAAAATTACAACCTATCATTCCTTTCCCCATCAGTTGATAATCAATTCCCATATTCTATCTGCCTTATCACGTTAGTTCCTGCAACATCACAACCACTTTGCATCTACATTGCCTTATGCTTCTCATCCCCATACTGCAAATAAACGCGGTAATAATTTATGCAGAGACAGCCACAATAGATACGAAACGTTGTAACTACGCCAAGCGCGTTGCTTCCACCCCCCAACGCCACTTTGAAGTTGTAGCAAATTGACTATGTACATTGTGCACATACCTAAGTGAATAGCGGCTTGCTATACCCGAGGTGCTTATAATTTGTTGCTGGGTCGCCTGAACGTGGAGGCCAGATGGTCCGGCCGGTACAATGACAATAACTTTTGCAATATTAGGTTCAACGGTTCTCCTGCAAACTGCGTTGGTGAATGGAAGAGTGGTTGTTTGCTATTCACTGTGGCTAATTATAAACTACCTAAGCTGTATATAATACGTACCTCTATAATTTTCAGTTGGCGGTAACGCTGCGGCCAATTGTGAATTTCATGAAATCATAATCTTCGTACTGGCATACCGCGGAATCTGCAAAGGGATGTACGTGTTTACTAAAAGAACGTACTATTAGATGCTATTGTCAGTCTTGTATAAAGTAAAATTAAGTTATAATAAAAAACAACAAAGATATGATGTGATGCATAATAATTTAATTTGCTATTAATAAAAAAAGCAATTTTTTTGGTTTAAGTCAAGATTATTTAAATGACAGTTTATTTTATTGTGTTGGTACAATTGTTAAGGTTGGCAACTCTGACTTTTTGACAGTTGCCGAAGTAAGCCGAAGCTAATGATGCAGAATATAACCGTAAGAGGCGCTGGTAACATAGATAGATAATATTTTAGCTTGTGTTGAAATTTTTAGTTCACTTTTGCGCCGCTTGGATTCACTAATCATCAGTTATGTTTGTTATTATTAGATATAAATAAAATTAGAAAAAACAGTTAACGTTTAGGTTACAAAAAGACCATATTTAAAAAGATAAAAATTAGGATAATTATTTTGCCAAATTAATAACCCTAACGCGTCTAAATAACTGTTTAGTATCTCTATGATTATGTTCAGTTCCATTCTTATGATTTCAAATAAGAATTGCCTTATAAATGTTCTGCTTTATTCAAAGTAAAATAAAGGAATGGAATGCTTCTAATCACCGCTTTGTTAGTAAAATTAAATTGATCACATTTTAAAACCCTAATTTTCCAAACCAGTCATTATCACTGTGGATTATCACCTTGTATTCACCCTCCATCGAATTACTCCGGATTAGATTGGATCATCATAATCATTTAATACATCAACCGACGTCTCTAACCTCACTTGACAGCAGTATTTTCTAACAAATTAAATTTATTCAATAATATTATGCACCGCTGTATTTATCATTAAAACGTTGACATATTTAGCAATCCTTAATAACAAGCAACTCATATCGCTTCGTGCATCCGGTTCACTTCACGTCCGCCGCCGCCGCCGGCATCAAACCGAGCTGACCGAGGTCCTCTGCTTATAACGATGGTTACAGTTGATGTATAATATATGGTAACACATCCAACGAGTACTGTTGCCTCCACGTTGGAATGTACCAGTGGTATTTTCGTACTGGCACCCGGGCGCGTAAACCACCAACCACTTTGCACCACGACAACAATTCGACGGCAGTAAGGATGCTTGCTTGCGCTGATGGCCCGCAATTATTACATACACGTAGGCGGTATAACAATATTACATATTTTACATATGATGCTACAGTGGGCGGCTGCGGCAAGTCAACATTAATTATATTTCGAATTTATGCGCTAAATATTTCTCAAATTAATTAAAACAATGTCACCTCTTGTAGAAAATTAAATTCTCTCTCATTGTTGCCGCGTGTATTACTAGACTGTACATCTCGGTAAATGTATGCACGTACATGTGTAGGCGTTAAGCACCAAGCTTGAAAGTTGTCGCATCGGCAGCGGGCAAGCCGGAAGCCAATGGTGGAGGCGCCGGTGTCGCCACACTTTTAGTGGCTTGATGGCAAAGCGCAATACGGATTATGCAACGTGCATACTCACTGCCTACTCTATAGGGCTATTCAAATACAGCTCCCACTTTTAATTAAAATTCGTTAAATAATTAAGTGACCACGTCGTAATTACGCTTGTGCGTATCTCAACGCTTGTTAAAATGCTTTACGTTCCTGGAATATTTACGCAGAACAAATTAATTTCACTATTTTCGACCATAAATATATTCCAGCAAATATAAACATATACTGAGTCTCCTTTAATGTTTCACTTTGGTATACCTAATTCGACCCAAACATTTCTTAATATTTCACTCTAAAATAAGCAGCCTTCTATAAATAAACATCAAAATATCATTTTGAAATCCGTAGGTTTACATGTCATTCTGGTGCCAATACGCAGATGGTAAATTTGAAAGGGACGAGAAGGGTCGTTTTAAAATATTCCAGGCATTCGCACCCACGTCAACAGACGCCGGCTGCAATGTGAACTTGGAAACCTGTACACTTGATCAAATATTTATATAGTGCTGGTGTAGCTGTGGTCATGGCGGTTGATCATAACCAAGCACGGGAAAGGTGTCGCCAGTCATTTTAGTACGAGAAGCTCCTGACAGTTGCGCAGGAATTAGTGCAATTTGTACAATATACAATAAAAGCTTTGAGCTAAATTAGGTATTGCAGAAAACGTACTTAATGATGTTTTTGAAAAATATCTTTTTAATATATTTAAAACAATATGGGTTAGAATTAATACAAGAAGGTAAAAACAAAATGATGCAAAATATACATATTTCTTTAAGGATGTAACATTATACAAACTAACTTTGCAAGATAGTTTGAGTAATATATTTTTTTGATTAGAATAAAGTCCTTCTAGTTTGTTCTTTCTAAATGATTTTACTAAAATACTTAATAGTGTCACTTTAATACTATTGGATTTGGTTAGGTTTAGGTTAGGTTAGGTTAAAGTGGGTTAGGTTAGGTTAGGTTTGATTAGGTTGGGTTAAGTTAGGTTAAGTTAGGTTGGGTTGGGTTGGATTAGGTTGGGTTAGGTTGAGTTAGGTTAGGTTAGGTTAGGTTAGGTTAGGTTAGGTTAGGTTGGGTTGGGTTGAGTTGAGTTAGGTTGAGTTGGGTTAGGTTAGGTTAGGTTAGGTTAGGTTAGGTTAGGTTAAGTTAGGTTTGATTAGGTTAGGTTAGATTACGTTACATATAATGTATAATATATAATTATATAAAATATATTATTATTTATTTAAAATACAATACTGATGTCATCAATGTCAATGTAATATTTGTAAAAAAATTCTTACATTTCTTTCAAGTATAGTAACTTAACATAGGTTATGTTGAAAAAACGCTTATTTGCCTTGTTGACACCAACGTCCTCCGCATTATGTATTATCCCAGCTCTCAAGCACTCAACATAGAAATCAGACAATAAATTGAATTAATGAGACAGACGCGGGGTAGTCTCTCGCTCGTTTGCCACACTATCACGTCGCCATATTTCCCAACATGCATTACTTTTACACCCTTCCTCGCATTAACATACCACCGTTGTCTGCAACTTTTCAAACCTAATAACGTGTTCTTTGGCTTTAAGCGTTGCGGCCCTAAACTTGAAACTAGTTAAAAAGTGATTGGCTCATTTTTTTGTGTGATATTAGCTCACATAAGAAGTCGTCTCAGTGCGTTGTGCTGTTATCTAGTCGGTAGGAACTATATAAGCTTAAAATATTCTCAAGATTACATCCCTTAGCGAAATGCACAAAGTGAAGCGATAGTGATAACGTGTAAGGCACTTTAATAAACTAACTTTGCAGCCGAACGTTAAGTGTGTAGGTCGTAGGGCAAGACGAGTACCACGACATCAGTATAGGTGGGTTGGGGCCAGCTGGATTTTGGTCTTCTGCTGAGTCGCAAACGTGCTCAGTGAGCAATCTCACGTACTACATAATCATAATCGTTTGCATGGTCATGATTTCTAAGCAGAAAAAGTTTATTTTAAGAGAACAAGAATTGTTTGCTGCGAGTTGAAAAAATGGGTTGACGAGTTGCCATGTCTTCCTCTTTTGCATGCACGGGAGATGCGTATTGCCATGGATTTCAATTATTCCGCCCCGGAGATTATAAATAAACTTGTTTTGCAACGACCGGGTGCTCATTCCATGCTGGGATGTACGTGCTTCTTCTATAAAGATATACCTTGTGCACGCCGGTGCGTGACATCGTTGTATAACCTTCCACATGGCATTAAGACCATTTGCGTCAGACTAAATTAAAATCTTACGCATTTGAATTAAAATCCAGCCTGAAATGCTCGAATTATTCCAAGCGAGTAAAGCACAAAAGAGATATAAATTAACACCGATCTACGAGCCATCTACATTAGAATTTAACATAATCGCATTTGCATTTACAGAGACTAGTCTTTGTCAATTTTGGATGCAACTGACGATGATTGATGCGATGACGAAGACATTTTCCCCGGCAGCTCGTTAGGTTAGCAAACAGGGTGGAAAAAAAATACTTTAGCTAAAAATGAAACCGAGATGGTTTTGATGATGCTGGAAGGTGACATTGTTTTCCCTTAACAAACTCTTTATATTCAAACGCAAGGACTGCCAACCCTCGGCAGACGTTGGAGAGCTTACCCTTATTACCAGCTAGACAAGCCGCGCTGCCAATCCAAGACATCAGCGGGGACTTGCCATCTAAGCCGCTACCATGCGACTTCATTCAACTCGTCGAGCTGCTCTTCAGGTTTCTGCTCGACGACGCACATTGTGTTTGCCCTTATTTTGCCACCTGCTGGTAAACTGAAATTACCTAGCGTACCGTTTGGCACATGTCAAGGGAAGTACATTTTCAGCAAGATAAAATATTTACACCGTTGCTAAAAGTGTCATTGAGAAAACCAAACCCATGTTGTCTGCTTTAACTAAATTTGTCACAACTAAATTTTAGGAAATCGAAATTTGTGGTGCAATGTACCAATGTTCTTTATTTTTATGCTAATTTTTTACAAAGTTGAAAACATCACAATTGTGCAATAATTGCATAACTAGATAGGAAGGGTTTGGTCGACATTGATTGAGTTAGGTTAGGTTGAGTTAAATTGGCTTAAGAAGGGTGAAATTGGAATAGGTTGCATTAGGTTGGATTGTGTTAGGCTTAGGTAAGTTGAATTCCGTTAGGTTGCGTTAGGTAGGGTTGAATTGGATTACGTTAGTTTGGGTTGGCTTGGATTGTGTTAGGTATGACCAGGTTGGGTTATGTTATGTTGGGTTGGCTTGGATTGCGTTAAGTTTGGCTAGGTTAGATTGTGTCGGGTTGGGTTAGGATAGATTAGATAGGATTGGGTTGGATTATGTTAGGTTATGTTAGGGTTGGAGTTGGGGTTAGAATTAGGCTTAAAGTTAGGGTTAGGGTAGGTTAGGTTAGGGTTGAGGTTGGGGTTGGGGTTGGAGTTCGGGTTAGAATTAGGCTTAGGGTTAGGGTTAGGTTAGGTTATCTTAGGGTTGGGGTTGGAGTTGGACTTAGAATTAGGCTTAGGGTTAGGTTAGGTTAGGTTAGATTAGGTTAGGTTAGGTTAGGTTAGGTTAAGTTTGGTTAGGTTAGGTTAGGTTAAGTTTGGTTAGGTTAGGTTAGGTTAGGTTAGGTTAGGTTAGGTTAGGTTAGGTTAGGTTAGGTTAGGTTAGGTTAGGT
>JAODGC010039228.1:26214-64688 GCA_027574925.1 Ecitoglossa quadriceps | reverse complement strand
ATTCTTCGAAATCTGTAAATTCAAGAAAATTCTTTATTTTGCAGACATCTATAAAACTAAGGAAATCTTTACTAGATTATATCAAGCTATTAAAAACTATTTGAATACAGCCAAAGAAAGAATGCGCACCTAACTGAACATTCCAAATGCATCCAATTATTATTTCCCTTTCAGTTTTACTTATACTGTTCAGACACCACAAAATATTTTGGGGAACATCATAAACTAATATGGGCTCTTACCATCTATTAAAATATGTATCAACCAACCACAAGCTAACAAATAATTAAGTCAACCGTTGTAATTTTTGATTGTCATATTGTGTAGTAGGAAATAAAAAATAATCCATATTTACTACTGAGTAAACTGCTAACATGTAGAATATAAACATAACATCAAATTTTGTGATAACGACATAAGAAATTGTCATTTTTAAAAGAATAGCATTATAGAAATATAATATAATTAGAAATGTTATATTAAAAATTGTTATTTATAAAATAACTTTAAATCAGGGACAAAATATAATCGATTATGTCTCTCCTGGTTTTCAAAATTCTGTCACCGCGGATTGATGCAATTTTTCGATGTGGCAATTCGAATATTCCTCCACAAGATCCTGAAACATTTTGATTATAAAGATGGATTCCAAGATTGGAATTTAGTATATTTGGATTCTAAGAGTATCACCAAGGGCAAAAGTCTAGTTTCAACCATTGTAGAATACGCACGTCCGCGTATTAATGAAACCAATAAAAAGCAAATGTGCTAATAAATTTATTTAAGCCTCACCTTGTGTAATATACTTAATTGTTATTTGGTTGAATTTCCGTATAGTTCTTTCATAGTGCGTTAAAGTGATACATATATTACATGTGAAATTTTTATTGAAATAAATAGACGGTACTAAATACACGAGAGTAGTTAAGATACAAATAGAACCAGTAAGCAACTATAGACACATGCCTTGATTACTTCGAGACATAAATGAAATACTTATATTACGATAATTAAAGAGAATGACAAAAATTATTACGAATTTAATGTTTTTATCTTTCCTCTAGTATCACAGTTTCTTGAGGGCAGAGTTTCAATTCTTCCAAAGTCTTAGTAGCATCCAATGATGTTAACTAAAATAAAATATATCGTTGATTGTGGTCACAAAGTGTATTAATTGTTTTAATTCAATGTCATATACAGATAAGTTATATTTAAGGCTGTTGAACTTACGTCTCGTCTAGGCCAGCTAGATATGATTTTGTATTCAGCTGGAGGAAATCCTTGCACAAGACAGTAGTCCAATAGCGTTTGTAAAGGGGCAGTTGCTAAAAATCTCCGCTCTAACTGTCCCGCGGGTGAACGAAAACGAATTTTTGTGATATTTTGAGTGTCAGCAGAGGGTTCGCATGGCAGGCGAGCCTCGACCGCTCTTCGTTCTTCTTCTTTGCGTTCCTTCAACATTTTTACTTCATTTTCCTGCCTAACGCGTTCTTTATTCTCAGCCTCTTCTTGGGCTTTCTTGGCTACTTCCTTTGCACTGATTTAAAATAAAACATTAATTCAATGTTATTGTGGCATATATAAAACGTACCGATCAGCTTCCAAACTCTCGTTGTAAGCCATGTCCTGTTCCCACTTAACTAGCTCCCGCTCTGCTCGCTCTTCTTCTTCGCGAATTTCCACTCTTTGATGCTGAGTAAATACTTCCACTGCTTCAATCATACTTGATAAAAGTTCATTTACCCCAACATTACCTAAGAAAAATCACGGTTTTAATTCGGAAAGAACAAAATATTTGTTAAACAAACCATATACAATGTTATAAACATCTGTCGAGGAACGAATTTTCATAACAATAAAAATTGCAGGAAACCGGTCAACAGGAATCGTCTTTAAGTTGTTTGCAGCTATCGGACCCAGTGTGTTCCCCAGGGATGTATGTAGCATACTGCGATTAGTCTCAAATGTGACATCCCATCCCCATAAAATAAAATTTGCTTCAAGCAACTGCATAACACTTTCAAAGCCCAACAACTGAGTACAAAACACATTGGACAGCACACTGGCATCATGGTGCACATAAATTGCAAGTAGTTTGCGCTAAAAAATGTCAATTTACATTTTAATCAAATCATCTTAAATTAAATTACAAACGCACATCTCGAGCGGGTTTATTGCAAGCTTCTCTCATTGCATCATCCAATGTGCCTTGATAAAAAGATGGATGAATCGGCCCGTATCGATTCGTAAATTGCTCTGAAAAATGTATGCTTCCAACAATCTCGTCTTCAACAACTTTTGGTACTACAAATTAAGAAATAAGCCTCCAAGCTGCGATACTATTCAGAAAATTATACTTAGCGGTTCCGGTCGTTTGCTGGCTACATTATCCATAAAGCAATCGTCTTCTACGTTAAAAGATTCAGACGCATCTTCAAATTCTTCTTCATCACTATCTGCCACCAATACCACATCATTTTTAGTTCGTGTGTCATTTCTATTTGACATACTGGATGACACTTGACGCAAAATTAAGTCATGTTCTGGATAACTACAATAATAAGACATAAAAAACAAGAACCAAAATGTTACCTAAACATTTACTTAATCCCAGATAGTGCAAGAACAGTCTGATCATCTATATTCGGCGGCCATCCACTCCACATTTGATTTCGAACTTGAATACTTGTCAAAGAATACAAGTCTGTTTTAACATCTAAAATGGTTTTAGTACCAGCAAAGTTCAATGTATAGCTCCGATCGGCATTTTCATCGCGAATTTTTAGAATATAATTTCCCATTAGTCTGTTTGTTATGTCACTACAAAATAAAAGAAAGATTATATACAAAATAATACATAATGATTCATACTTACTCATCCTGCATAAGACCTGACACATTTGAGACAGTCAGTTGTAATGAATTTACAGCAGGTAAACATAGTTCAACTAAAGGTGTGTTTGCATATTGGGGTAATCTAGCCCAACCTGATAGAAGCTGCCTGCATGGAGCAACTTTTAGTTCTTTGTTAAGTTTACTTTTTATGTCAACTGAAAAAAAAAAGATTACATTCTGTATACCAAATATTCCCTAATATAACTCACCTACTGTACCAGTATCAGGCACTTCTATTGATATAATGCGATCACAATATTGTACATTAAATTTGATCATTCTTGAGCCATTACTGTTTGAGTGAACTGAAGATGTTGATGGCTGTGAGTTCATTTGAGAATACTCTGCACCAAGAATTGGCATGCTTCTAGCAACTGTTGGAATAGCAGCAGCTGGTATGCCTTCTGCAGCTGATTCAATGGGACTTGATGGAATTTCAATAATTTCTGGAGCCACATTATTGACTTGAACTTGTTGGAATGATTGAGTGTCTTGAGGCATTACTTTGTTAACAGCTTGCTATATACAAAAATTACTGTTAATTTGGTTTGATATGTTTAGCTTCATCTTCTTACCACAAGATCCCAATTGTTTTCCTCTAGCACATAAATTGCCTCTGCTACATCCTCAATTCCTGTGCAAGCCTGGAATTACATAAAAAATCTATGTGATCCAAAAGCACTATGTCATTTTCATTTAACCTAACCAATATAATTTCTTTGGTGATTATCAAGTAAGCAATTTCAGAGATTGAGAACATACCTGAAAATCAGCGAGTACTTCTTCACGATTTTCGGACATGGTTAAACAATGGTTCTTTATTTAAGTACTTCCTCGCAAAAATTCTGTTTTTCGATTACTGTGCGTGCAAATGCAAATATAAAAAGAGAATATACTAGATATATGATGTGTATAGATAACAGAGGATAACTGAGCTTGCAGTTTCCACGGGATAAATACAAACGTTTAAATCCGCTAACAGGGGGCAGCAAACCCAATGTCACCACTAATGACGTTACCGATGCAAAGATGACACCCCATGACACTTTTTTAAGAAGCGCCACTCAGTGTTGACAAGGGAAATCGAAATTCGCCAAGTATACCAATGATTTAGCATTGGCCGGGGTGGGGGGAGGCGCAAAACTGATGGTGCGTGACACTAATAATTATTTCAATATTTTTTATACACTTAGATTATTTTTATATAAAAAGCGTAATGATATACTTGTTGTAATATATACAAGATTAGTACAATATGTATATGTTGTTATCACAAATAGATATTCTTGAACGAACATATCGCAGACCTCGGGTAACGATCGTACGCATTAGTTTATTATATCCGCTACCGCTATCATTTTCAAACTATACTTAAGTCTTAGCTTATAGTTGCATTCTGAAGTATGATTGATACGAATGTTGCACTCATTGCAGTATTAGCGAATGGAATAAGATCCAGGAACCTGACACTACAATATCCTGCAACATAGACAACATGGTACTGATAAGGGGGATAAGAGAAAGCTTCTACCTACCAAGATTCTATTTACTGCTACGTACTGCCATGCTCCTGCCTAAGCTTCCTACTACCTTTGCTACTAGTCTTTATCAAGGGTTTTCTATATCAATATCCTTCATCGTTTTTAACGAATAAATTCGACTATACCAATTTACGTTTTAAAAACACTTGCTGGATTACCACAATCTATGATTTATTTTAATGTAATACCATACTTATGGTCATACTCTAACATTGTGTGCAAACTAAAGTGTGATTGTTAATTACCACCTTTTTCGACCCATATCAAAACATTGAAGTTGACCAAAACTTTTATAAAATTGACAACATCGCATAAAATTTAACCTTGCATCATCAGTGATCATGAAAACATGAAAGCGGTTGTTTTTGTTTTCGCTATTTGTAAGAGGCGTATATTGTGAAGCCTTTTGTTTATTCATTATAACAACAATAAATAAATATTTGTGTTAAAAGGGAAATTATCTTTTTCAAAGGCTGTGCAATATGATTGATTTACTTTTATCCATAGACCTATATTGTTAACACCGATATAAACAAAATAAGGTGTAATTTTTATTTTCCGTGCGTTCAAGATGAGTGAACATAAAATAACAGTCAAGGTAGTTTATGATTCAAAATTGGTGTACGTTCCTTATTCACTAGGTGAAACTACTGCTGAAGATGCATGTGTTTATTTATGCAAACAAATTGGCATTGGTACAGTGGCAAGGCACCTGTTTGCTCTTCGAGATAACAAACTGCTTTATTTAATGCCTGGAGAAATGATACAGAAAAATGCTGTATATGATTTACGAATTCGTTATAAAGTTCCTATGATTATGAGGCTGAGAACTATTGATTCTAAAGCTTTTGATTACTACTTTCATCAAGTCAGATTGGATGTTATCGAAAATAAAATTTTGGATATTCCATTTGAAACTATTAGAACTCAACTACTGGGACTTGGAGTTACTGACATGTACAGAGTTATGCTGGAAAAACAAATTCCTCTGGAAACAATGCTAAATGATTATAAGAAATACATTCCCAGAGCTGTGTTGAACAAGCATTCAATATTTGTCAAGAAACCTATTAAAGATGCTTTGACCAAATTATGCAGACAAGATAAAAATTTTAACTCAATGTAATTAATGATACCAAATGTGATTATCCATAGTAAAACATTGGTTGTTTTTTTTTTGTAGGTATTTGGTTGGCGCTTATTTGCAGGAGTTTGAGAACATATCGGTTAACTATCCAGAAGAAGAATATAAGGCTTTTATTGATCATAATGGTGCAATTTATAATATACTTATTAGAGTTGCTCCTTATAATACAACATCTAGTGGTATCAAGTATAGACTGGAATCAAATAAGGATGTTAGTATTATGAGGAAAATCAGTTCAAAGTGTTATAAGATTTAATTTTCAGGAGTGGCAAGTAATTTGCAGAATTGACGAAGTTTGTTTTATTTCGATTCGCGGTGATTCGTCAATTGAAATTAGTAGATTAAATGGAATTCCTTTTTATGTAAAATTCAATACAATACAAAAAATGCGAAGTTTTGTTAGCCTTGTGGATGGATACTATCGGCTGACATGTAAATGGAATTTTAACATTTGCAAAGAAATTGTTACTCCGTCCTTACAGAAGTTGCAGAAAATGAAGTGTCATGGACCAGTGGGGTAATTAAAATTGCGTATCAAATATAAACGGTAGCTTATTATTTGTGTTGTAGGGGAGAATTTTCATATGCTAAATTAGAGGAAAAACGTTCGAACAATCACGGATCTTTTATACTAAGGGAATGTGAGGTAAAATATAATACATGTTTTATGGATGTTTGCACAGGAGAAAAGTAAGCTTTATTTTCTGGTGCAGAATGTTTATTGACCCAAGCAATTTCAGCTCAAAACCAAAGACTTTTAAATTGGAATATCTTTCTAATGATGAATTTATATTTAATGACGATGTAACCAGATACAAGACTATCAGTCAACTAATGACTGCATATAATAATGTTAGTTCGCATATTTATCTTAAGGAATGTTTGCCACCATCGGAATATGGTAAGAATTTCATGAAATAACTTGTCATGAAAATCTGACCGGATATTTTTGGTTTTTATTTAGACAACTCACCTTTATTATTATGTAAAATCATCTCTAATGATAAATGTGCTCAGGACGATAATTCAGTTTGTATAAACTCAAAAAATCTAGAAGTATTTTCCGGTATGTTCATTTACATACCCAACTAAAATTGGCAATTTAATTTTATTATCTTTTAGCACACAAAATGGATAGCACACGAAATATAACCATTGTATATAAAGGTCGGTGGAAACAGTCTGCAAAAACAAAAACGTTTATTGCAATTAAAATGCTGAATCCCGAATATAGAGATCAATATCTGGCACAATTTCTTGATTTGGCTGGTCAATGGTCACTTCTCAGATCTAACGTTATTGTTAAGTTTCACGGAATAACATTACGGAATTTATTTTCGTTGGTAATGGAATATGTTAGCTTTGGACAACTTGATGAGTACCTTAGGAACCATAGGGGAAATATAAAAAGTGTTGATCTTATGCAAGCCAGTGCCGATTTAGCATCTGCACTATGGTATTTGGTAAGTAGAATATGTGGTGTTTGCAAACTGAATTTTATATTTTGTTGTAAATTGTAGGCTGAAAATGATATTATTCATGGGAAAATTAGATGTAGGAAAATTTTAGTCGCTTGCCACGATGAAAAGAATTTTAACGTCAAATTGTCCGATCCAGGCGTTTATACTGAGTACACAGCAAATGAGTAAGAAGCCACTTTGTTGGAAATTATTACTGTTTATTTACATTTCTAATACGTTTGTAGGATACATTGGATTCCTGTTGAATTTTATCAAAACCTGCATGTTAGTTATGCTCGACAATCGCCCACAACTGATGTCTGGGCATTTGCAACTACAATCCATGAGATTTATATGTTTGGAGAACCAATTGAAAATACAGCAGACGCTGAAGTTATGAAGGTATAATTGTATTTCATTTCGAATAATTCCTTTCATTTACGACTTTTACTTTATTTTATAGCAATTTTATATAAGTGGTAAACGTCTGCCAATTCCAAAGGCCTGCCCACCTGAAATCTACACAATACTTTTGGAGTGTTGGAATACCGACCCAAGCAGCAGAAAACGCCCTCAAGAAATAATGCGAGATTTCAACCAAATGTTATATGAAGTGTACAATTCTCGCCAAGATCACGTTTACGCACAAGTGAAATCATTCGATACTCGAAGTCTGGAAAGCGCTCTTTCGATGGCCACAGAGACGACATCCATTGCTGGCACCGAGGAAACCCGCTCAATTGAAGATTACAACATATCAACATGGAGTCTGAATGGGGACAGTACACCGCTTATTTTACCTCCTGCGCTAAATGAAAGGGATGAGAATTTATTCAATCCAGATATTGCACATCATTCAATGTTCAATAGCCGAAAAACATATTTATCCGGATTTTCAAATGTTTATGATGTTGATCCGGACTATCGGGTGGTTTTCCAAGGAAGAATCGGACAAGTATGATATTTCTGATAATGCAAGTACAATATATGCGATTATTAAGGATTTCTTTTAGGGATTTTATGGAGAAGTATATAAGGCTATGTTAGAACCTGTATTGGATAACAACAAAGATTTTGACGAAAGACATCGTCAAGTGGCAGTAAAGAAGCTCAAATCGTCCGCAAACAGGGCAGGACAAAAAGAGTTTGAAGAAGAGATTAAAATAATGAAGAATCTAAATCACAAAAACATTGTTCGGATATTAAGTGCGTTCCCAAGTGAAGATGGAATCAATATGGTTATGGAATTTGTGCCACATGGATCACTTGAGACCTATTTGAAAATTAACCAGGATTCCTTACAAGAAACACAACTACTTAGATATGCATCTGGAATTGCAGAAGGAATGAATTACTTGGGCCAAATGAAAATAGTTCATCGTGATCTAGCAGCTAGAAATATTTTAGTAGTTGATGAAAATCATGTAAAAATTAGTGATTTTGGTTTGGCCCGTGTCTTAACATCCGAACATTATTATATTTTGAAAACAGATAGAGAACTGCCCATTAAATGGTAATGTTGTGAATAAACTAGACAAAAGTTTAAATCGATAATTTTAGGTATGCGCTGGAAAGTTTACTACATGGAAAGTTCTCTTCTAAATCAGATGTATGGTCTTATGGGGTGACTTTAGCTGAAATGTATTTAAGAGGTGAAGATCTCCGTATACCAACTGTAAATCAAACAGATGTACCCGAACATGAACAGCTAGTTAAAGCACTCGAAAGCGGTTTAAGGTAAGCAACAAACTCATTTTAACAACATATATAACATAGAACACTGCTTGATTTTTAGAATACCTTGTCCTCCAAAATGCCCCCAATCAATCTATGTTGATGTTATATATCCTTGCTGGAATGACGACTCTCATCAAAGGCCGTCGTTCCAGGCGCTATATCAACGAATATCTGAGTTATTGTCGCGTTATTAATACGCAGAAAGATTTTAAATTTTATTGTGCCATATTGTTTGAAAACAAACGTTAACTTACAAGGTGTTTTACAAATTTAAACATTTGACACATTGTTAAGCAATTAATTTATTATCAGCTTGTAATAGTTATAAACTGGATTAATAGTAGAATACAGTGAAATGCAGATATATTGAATTGATTTAGTGCTTATTCTTCACCTGCACCTTGTTTCTTCACTCCCTCTTTTTGTTTCTTATTTTTCTTAGACTGTGCTTCTTGTTCAATCGGCGCTGGTTTTACGAAGGGAATAAACTCTTGTAAGTCTTCTGGTAAGAATTCTTTCAAAGCAGCCGGCACTTTGATACCTTCCTCAGTTTGATGAACCTCCAGAATAGCGCAGATCACACGAGTTGTTGCGCACATTGTCGCGTTCAGCATATGTACGTAATTGGTAGCTTCGTTCATCTTCTTTGTCTGTCCATAACGGACGAGAAGTCGTCTAGCTTGATATTCGAGGCAATTACTGCAAGATACCAACTCTCTGAAGGCACCAGAACCAGGAAACCACGCTTCCAAGTCCAACTTTTTCGCAGCAGCATGATTGAGAGCGCCAGAAACAATATTAACAATCCTATATGGAATTTCCAGATCTTTATAGAAATTCTCAGCATTGGTAATCATCTCATCCATCATTTCCCAAGATTTATTGTCAAATGGCGATGTGATACAGAATTGTTCAACTTTCTCAAATTGATGAACACGGAAAATGCCACGAGTATCACGACCATGAGAACCAACCTCCTGACGGAAACATGTGGAAACGCCTGCGTATCGAATTGGGAGGCTAGCTTCAGGTAACCATTCATCACGATGAAATGCGGCAATAGGTTGCTCCGAGGTGGCAATTAAATATTTATCCTCAACATCTTTATCCTCCGATTTTTCACTGCCTTTACCCACGACCTTATATAGTTCTTCATCAAATTGAGATAATTGTGCTACTTCCTGCATGATTTCTTTTCTCATAAAGAATGGCGTATATAAAGGTTTGTATGATTTTTTGTGCAATGTTCTAAGTGCAAATTGAATAATTGCATATTCTAGGAACACAGCGGCACCAGTCAGGTAATACCCGCGTCCACCAGACACAACCGCACCCCTTTCACCATCCATACCTATAATAAAATATTATAATTTAATACTTAAAGTTTCATTAGTAAAATGAAAATCCTACCATCAATCATATGAATGAGATCAACATGGGAATATTTCTTCTTCATTTCACAATCACCAAATGTTCTTTCTACCTTATTTTCCTCTTCATCATTGCTCACAGGAACAGACTCATGCAAATGATTACCAACTTCACGAAGTGCATTGTTTCTTTCTTTTTCAGTTTGCAATAGATCATTATCATTTTTTATGATAGCTTCATCAATTAAAACACGAACCTATAATATATAATTAAGTTTGCTTAAATACAAAAATGTCAAGCACAAAAATGGAACTAAAATCAGTAAAATTACCTTTTTTATTTGATTTATTGTCAATGGTTTCAACTGATCTCCTGTTAAATCAGCCAACTTTAAAATAATATCTTCTGGAACAACTTCATTGACATCACCTTGTGGTTCCTTCTTTTTCATCTTTTCACCAATTTCTTTGCTGCACACATTTTTAAATTTATTCCACTGATCTGCCTTATGCCGCAGTTGTCTCCAGATTGCATCATTTTCTATAACACGGTTCACAATGGCAACATCTTTGAATCTTCGAGTTTGGTTCTCACGAACCTTGTCTAAATTTCCACCTTTGTCGGTGCGGAACAAGTCTAAATCAAGTACCATTGTTATCTATTTACAGAGGAAGCAGAAAGGAATTGAGTTTAACAGATCCACGTTTTCGCGTATATTTGCAAACCTGGCAGCTACCAGAATGATGAAAACAGCGCAGCAACTACGGCACACCGGAATGAACTGCGAATAGAGAAAGATTCAAGAAGAAATTAGGTTATAAGGCAGGCGAGTAAAATGTATGGAAAGAGGGGTGAAAAGCCTAAAATCCTTTGCAGGAGACATATGTTGACCACAATTCATCAATATATTTTACAACATTCAATTCATCACCTCGAAAATATAACATAAAATAAGAGTAGATTCAAAATCACGCTCTTCCTGCGATAAAATCGTGTAACATCGATGACATATGGTATCACTGGTACCTGCAGAGTCTGCAGAATACTGGTTGGTGGTTGGTACTAGTTGCGTTTTTCGTGTTTTTCCGTGTGCTCGTCTTGCATCGTCCTTTCTGCTGGTGCTGCTGTACGTCATCGCAAGGTATTCTGGGAGGAGCTGTAGTTGACTTGTCTCTTGGCCCGACTGGGCACGACCTTCATATCATGTCTGTCAAGATGTTGGTCGAATGTGTCTCCATCGTCTTCATGTAGCTGCTTAATTGTGTAATAGACTCTGTTCGTGCGCTGGGACAATCGCAACGAGTGCGATATGTTTACGGGAACGGTGATAGTGAAGCTTTGCGAAGCATCCGGCCTGCGACCAACCGATTTCCAGAAACGATGGACCTTTGGCAAGCCAGACGAGCAGCTGATCGACCCGTACGTAACTATAGACGTCGATGATTCGCATGTGGCACAGTCTACAACAAAACCAAAGACATTCGATCCTATTTGGAATGAGGAGTTCGAGCAGCAGGTTGAAGGTGCGAAGACGCTCACGCTTACTGTTTTCCACAAAACTACCATCCCGCCGGATCAGTTTGTCGCCAACTGTTGTATACCCATTGAAGACCTACTTACCAAAGAAAAAGAAGACCAAGATTTCTGGGTCAACCTAGAACCAACAGGCAGACTACACATTAGGATTGATTTTAAAACGTCTAATGGTAAGAAATTACTGGTCTATTTTGTTTTTCAATCACATGTTGAATTGTTCAATTTAATTTTTTATAAACAAATAAGCCATGTCTAGTAAATCCCAGCTTGGCCAGTAAACATTGCTTTAATACATCATCTGGATTACCTGCTTATTTATTCACAAGTTCATTTGGAACTTACTTACAAAAGTATTGTGCTCCAATAATTTGACCTAATTCCAATAACAACTTGTAATCATGGTCTTTCCCATTAAAAATGCGTGTTTTACTTGTTTGGTGTATGTTACATTAAATGAACAATGATCCATATTTCATATATTTATTTCATGTATATTGGTCATTATTTTAGCTGATTGCCATGGCGCCAAACCACGTGAATTTAAGGAACGAAAGGGGTTCAATCGCCGTCGTGGTGCTATGCGACGTAGGGTTCACCAAGTTAATGGACACAAATATATGGCAACTTTCTTAAGGCAACCTACATTTTGTTCACATTGCAAGGAATTTATTTGGTAAGCAAATAGACTATTCTATTGAAAGTTTGCTGTTGAAAAATAACACTTGGGAATCATGTTTTACATCTGTTAGTTAGTATTTCCATAGCATTGTGCTTGTCATTAACAATTCAGTCTGTGTTGCAAATAATATGGATGATCAATGCTTATGTTACTTAACCATGGTTTTGTTACAGGGGTTTGGGCAAGCAGGGCTATCAGTGTCAAGGTAATAAGATTTAAATGTATATCACATGCTTCATATGCAAGATCAATAAAACACTTTGTTTTAAAAGAGTTGTGATACTCTTTTTTTCTTCTTTACCTCTTTCTTTGCATGCTGCTGTATCTATACATAATGATGTTGATGCAAGTGGATTCAACACTTAATACTAATCATGTACAGTTACACCATTTAAGAAGACTATTTTTACAATCGTAATGGTTTGATATAAAATAATTGCTCATTTGTTTGCATAAACAAGTTTGGTTTTAATTGAAAATGTGTCTTTTTCTGATGTCTTTGATGAACGTGCATTAAGTTTTATATGCAAACTTGTTATGAATGTAATTTGGAATTGGTATTGTACATATACTTCATTCATGAGAGGCACAAAATAACCGTATGAACAGAACCGATGATTGATTGAAATCAAAGGATGTTGGACAGGACAGAGTAGAACAATGACTGTAAAGAGCGAACATTGTCACTCAGTTTATATGACAATAGAAATGGCGGCGATATAGAGGATAAATCTCTTTTGTTTGTTGTGTTCATGTGATCAACATGTATGCTCAATCGTGGTCTCGCTCTGGCCTCGAAAGCATTCTTGGATTTTGGATTGAGGTTTCACGGTAAAATTCTACAAATGGCGCCCACTTAATTAATTGATTAAATTGTATTTTCATTTGCAGCATTTTCAATCCCAGCATGGCTGTCTCGTATGCTTTTTAATTTACGTTTTTTGTAAGTTAATGCCTTTTATTATTTTATTTTGATTTATTTCTATTTTAATTACACTCGCGCATATTAATCAAGATGTTATTCTTCAAATTGACTTTATTCGTGACTGTTTTCGCCTTATCTAACACAAAATACCTATTCGTATTGTATAGTGCGGTGAAACTATTGTATCTTATGGAGGAATTAACTGCGTTGAGTGTAAATCTTTATCTTGCATTTCAACTAACGTAATGTTTCTTATCTCTTAGTATGTACCTGCGTTGTTCACAAAAGATGTCACCTTCAAGTGGTTACGAAATGTCCAGGGATGAAGGATGAGGTGCGTGCTTATGAATATAGCTTTCTTGAAAATTAATATTTATTTGATTCGTTATTACAGTCGACCAATAAAATTACGAATACTCGCTTAAATGTAAACGTGCCCCATCGATTTATGGTCCATAACTACAAAAGATTCACTTTCTGTGATCATTGTGGATCGTTACTCTATGGTCTCATAAAACAAGGCTTGCAATGCACAGATTGCAATCTGAACGTGCACAAAAGATGCCAGAAAAATGTTGCAAACAATTGTGGTACAAACACAAAAGATCTAGCCGAAATACTTGCCAAAATTGGTGTGTCACCAGAGAAACAACTTCCTACCAAACCATATCTCCGGCCAGGTGGAAACGGAGGAACGTCCGAGGGAAGCGACGATACTTCAGGCGGTTGTCAAGATCCAAGCATACAGGATAATTCAAGATCTAGCGAGGAAAGACCGAATAGCAATTCTGAAGGTAGTTTATATGAATGTTGCGTTGTAAATATCTAAATTGTGTTGATGTTTTAGGTGATAAAATAGGGTTGCACGACTTTACGTTTATCAAGGTATTGGGTAAAGGCAGCTTCGGCAAAGTAATGTTAGCTGAGAAGAAAGGCACAGATGAAGTATATGCGGTCAAGGTGTTGAAGAAAGATGTGATCATTCAAGATGATGATGTGGATTGCACAATGACGGAAAAACGCATTCTTGCTTTAGCTGCTAAACATCCTTTTCTTACAGCGATACATTCGTGTTTTCACACACCCGATCGTCTATTTTTCGTAATGGAATATGTCAACGGCGGTGACCTTATGTTTCAAATCCAACGGGCTAGGAAATTCGATGAACCCCGTGCGCGATTTTATGCAGCTGAGGTAACACTCGCTTTACAGTTCTTGCACAAACACGGAGTTATCTACAGGGATCTGAAACTGGATAATATTTTACTGGACGCTGAGGGTCATTGCAAATTAGCTGATTTTGGTATGTGCAAGGAAGGCATTTTGGATGGAGTCACCACAACCACGTTTTGTGGTACACCTGATTATATCGCTCCAGAAATTCTTCAGGAGCTGGAGTATGTTGCCTCCGTTGATTGGTGGGCACTCGGTGTATTGATGTATGAAATGATGGCTGGGCAACCACCGTTTGAAGCAGATAACGAGGATGATTTATTTGAATCAATTTTGCACGATGATGTGCTATATCCCGTTTGGTTGAGCAGAGATGCAGTAAGTATACTTAAAGGATTTATGACGAAAAATCCAAGTAGGCGCTTGGGTTGTGTCGCTGCGCAAGGCACAGAGCAAGCTATTCGAGTTCATCCTTTCTTCAAAGACATTGATTGGGCCGCATTAGAACAGCGCAAAGTTAAGCCTCCGTTCAAACCGAAAATTGTAAGTCCTATTCAATTTCAATTAGTATGTGTATATGATTTTATACTAGTTTTGCGATGTTTGTGTCTGACATTGGTCAAATATTACAGAGAAATCCAAAGGACGCAATTAATTTTGATTCCGAGTTCACCAAGGAGGAACCCGTGTTAACTCCCGTTAATGCGGAAGTATTGCGTTCGATAAATCAGGAAGAATTTGCCGGTTTTTCGTTTGTTAATCGAGATTTCCACCCTTCCCGCTTCTCTGACTAACTACGTGCAATATCATTGCTTTGCTAGAATCCATTACCAAAGATTAGTAAATATTAATAGACAACAATATTACTGTAAAAATTATTTTGGGTGACGTAATAATTTTCAACATGATACTTAATATAATTTTCAGTTGTTTGGAACAGTGGTTTTGGTTCATTATTAAATATGGTTTCTTTACAAATGAGACGATGAATCGAATTGAACTGAACGTTTCAAAAGCAATGCCGATTACAACTAATAGGCGAATTTACAATGTTCTAGCCGTCAATTTCGACATTTAACAGCGTATATTTGACTGCCAACTAAACTAAATTACTTTTCTTTCCCTAATGTTGAAAATTATTTAGTTGACTTCAAAATGCGCAAATTGTGATCATAATTTAATTTATTATGATCATGAATGCAACGCAACTATAAATATTATACATAATTCATAGAACATTTAAAATATACATAGCATATAATGCAACTACGTTGAACGATAAAAAGATAAAAAAATATAAATGCATTGTTTGCGGACGCATGAATGTTCAATGATTGAATGGCAGTAATGTGAATGCAAACTAAACAAAACATGTCTAGTCGATGTCATATTAATAGGATAGATAAATTAATCTTAAGGCATAAAAGTAAATGTGAGGAATAAGATCAATCTGTCAACGTACAGGGCGTTTTCTAGCTGAATTTGACTAAATAGTTTTTGCATATTGTTTGTTACATTGTATTTATCTTACTTTTTGCGGTCACGTGTAAGGCAAATTTTTGGCCAAGTTGTGTTGTGTGAGGAAATTGGTAGGCATTTATAAAACATTTCATGCATTTTATCAAAGATCAAAAATCACTCATTTTCGATTTATTGCATTAAACTTGAAAAAAATTCTCCCAAGACTTAGACTTCGCCCAGTATATAAAGGATGAGTGTATTTCTAAGAAACGTATATACTGTTATCTATTACCATGTTATAGATATTTATTAATGTGTTTAGGATAGAAAATTGTCACTATGTGTAGCATTGTGCACGCATTTTCGTCGCCGCTTGCCCCGTCTTGTGCCAAACCTAAATTCACCCGCATTAAACATTGAAATCAGATAACAAGACAACCGAGAATTTAAAGTAAATCTAACAACTGTTATTGTTTATATCATGTTTGTACTAGTAATGTACCATGTGTTATCGTAAATGGTGTAAAATTTCTTTAAACGGAGTGTTTCCTGTTTAGGTAAAAGATGTATCACAAAATGAACTTACTTACTCATCGCAACCGTGATTGCGAAATTATTGTTGGAATCTCCGATAATTTGTGCTTGTATCAATAATCTAAATGCACGTTATACTTGTGAAAGGAACACTTAAATATCGATGCATAATACAAATTAACATTTGATGATTTCATGTGCAGATGAAATATATCAGCAATGGAATTGTTGTATGGTTTAGTTGATTATGAAATAATTTTTATTGATATAACTTGATATCATTTAAGTGAATTGTTTGAGATTCTGTCTGTTGTACAATTAATAATTAGTGAGTACTGATAAGTGCAATCATATTTGTGAGAAAAATGAAAAACCGTGAATAAATAAAAATCAAATTTGAAAAAACTTGTTTGCGCTAGACTACTTCCAATTATATTATGATTGCAGGATTTTTAAACAAGTTATAAAACGGAATATCTATGCTGAGTTAGCATACTAAAGTCAGCATTAATGTTCTGCATAAGAGTAGACTATAAACATTTTCGCCGATCTTTTGGGTTGGGTTGTAAAACCGTAGAAAGCGGTTGATAAATTAAAAATATTTTGGAAGTGTAGAAAATATAATTCATTATTATTACGATTGTGTTAGTTATCATCATTATTATTCTTGTTCTTTTTTGTATCCATATACCGGCAGTGTAATTGACTTTCCACGATAACTGGACCATTTGTTCCAGAGGATCCAGACATTCAGATTTTAACAAAAACATTAGCAACGAAGGAGATTTCAACCCGCAAGATAGAGCGTTGGATACTTAGTGGTGCTACAGAGGCGGTTATGAGTGCTCTAGTAAATTTTTACTGTAATTTATGAATACGAATTTAATTTACAGTCAAACTAAGAAAGAGTTGATGCATTTAGTGATTATATGAGATATATTCTACCAAACCCAATTTTCTTCAAACTTCCACAAAATAATTAATGCAAAAGACGACATAAAGAATGGAACAAAAGAATTCATCGAATTATTTTGCGATAGTTCATTTTACAACTTTTTTTGTTTTTAATACACATCTCACCATGTTTGCTTCTTCAGTTAGACTGACACAAATAATAAAGAGAATATACAAAAAAATCCTGAATTATTTGACTTTATTTTTAGATGCTACTATATTGCTAATACCAGTAGGTTTTAGGTGGAGTTCCCTCTTCTTTTATACCCATTTTATCCATTATATCCATCTCAAATGTTTTTAATGCTGGCTCAAATGTAATTGTTGCAGCATCATCAGCTAAAGTATCCTTTGGCTGTTCTTTGTAAGTATTCTTTGATTTATAATCAATAGTCTCCTCCATAGAAGCTGGCATTGGAATTATTCTACCACTTCTCAACGATACCCTAACTTTGTCACCTTCTTCTGTATATCTCCATTCAACTGCAGTTGTCTTTAAATCAGATGGGTCTACCAGTGCTACCTCTGTAGTAACTAGAAGGGGTTCTTCCGATTTGATGAATACTCCAGCAAAATTCTTATCTTCTGCCAATGGCTTTAATTTGGTATTTAAACCTTCCACAATTACCCAGTTCCTTTCTTGTATAATTTCCTTGATAAAACCTTGTTTCCCTTTATCCTTGCCAGTTAAAATTTCTACTCTATCACCTCTGAAGAAACTCCAATCTTTCACAGGCTCAACAAAAATTTTGGCATTCAATTTTCCAGGTTGATTTTCTTGCCTAAATTGAAATGTCCATGGCCTATGAAGGCCAAATTTGAACTTTCTTCTTTTAACTTCTGTGTCTGGTCTATATTGTTGGCCTTTTGGGTTACGCCAGTATACTTGATTCATGGTACGTTCAATGTATCGGTCCGGAAGATTTCCATATTGCTTGGACCACTTACCAACGCCTCGGAATATAACATTCGTGAGGCGCATTTTAGGAACTTATAAACACTTTATAAACTATTTTTGTTTGCCGTATCGAGAAGAGAATTGAGAACTTAATTAGAGGTTACACCTTTATGTTTAGTCGAATCAAGTTAAAGCACATGTTAGGAACCGTACGTTCGGTTGCATATGTTGAATATAGGATTTATTTTAAAATAGGAATGCTTAATTAAGTTTCAAGTTTGTACTAAATTTAAATAGTTTAAAGATGCATTTTGTACAAAAAAAACATTAATTATTACTATATTAATTTATGACATAACATTAAATTAATATTCTAATAGATTTCTCTAGTCATTGGAGTGTTACTCAATTTTGGGTTTTAAAAGTAATTTTATAGAAGAAATGAAATGAGTAACAAAAATAGATATTTCAAACCAATTCATTTACAGATTGAAAAAATTTGCAATTGGAACTAGACGTACAGTAACGTGTGCAAATAGGTATAAAGGGCGATTATAGAGTATCTGTCATCTGTAGTGTCGTAGTCATCGCAGTATTGAGCCTGTCACAAACAAGGATTTTCCGTGGATGCCCGCGGTGAAAAACCTTTTTAAATTTCAACGTTTGACAGAGCACTTAACATCTACCTGCATTGATCCAAACGCATCCCAACTTCCACTACTTTGTAGATAGCAAAGTTAGAATAGTGTTTAATAAACACACAAATCTACAAAAGTGGGAAATTAGAATTCAAATAATAATGAGCTTTATTTTCTACTAAAGTTGAAGCTATTATAAAAAGACAGCATTGAATAAAAGCACATTTCTAATGCTCGTTTCTAATAGCAAATTAGAAGGACACATCGATCAATCAATCAAACATAAATATTGTATGAGCACGTCGAAAAGCAATTCCCAATTTTCTAACCATTTCTTTATCATTAAATCTCGAAGGAAACGTGGCTTGAAAAAATGGAGCATTCTCTTTTTTTATTAAAGTATTCATGGTCGCTGCTTTTTTGTCATTGGGAAACCACATTTAGATAAGGCCATCGTCTTTTTCCAGAATAATATACTCAGTCTGGAACTTCTTCTTTTTGATGCCATTAACATTATCATCATTTTCTTCGCATTTTCAATAGATTTATGTTTGTATTTGGGCTTAGATTTGCTGTCTTTATATAAGTTAAATTCATTGCGAACATTTGGCAAGCGTTGATATTCCGTTGTATTTTTTTTCGATTAGACCAAAATAAATTCCAGTTTGTATTTGATGCTTTTCAGATCTATTAAGCTAGGCGTTTGTATCGTTGCCAAAAATAATATTCTCACATTTAGTGGAAAATGAAACAGATTCTTATTTTGAAAATGTTATAAGAAAGAACATGTTAGATTGTCTTTACATGCCAGTATTTGTAAATTTTTTGCATAAAAAAATGGAAAGAGAAAACCAATATTAAACCAAAAGGTTTAATATTTGAAGGAATATTTTCTAATTTGTACTTTGCATTCCCCAGGGATAATATTGACTATATTATATCCACAATCAACGTCAATTTCTTCAAATTGTTTGCTTCCAAATCCTACGTATGAAGAGTACAAACGTATTTAATAATTAAAATGCTCATGCCATACGCTCTGAATTTCATTTTCTAGTACAATCAAAGTTTAAAAAACAGTAATTGTTGATGCATCTATTAAAAGGATACAAGACAACATGCTTGCCGACAATACTTTTATTTATACCCGAATTACTTGAACGACTTGAAACAATACGCAACTAAAATGAATTACAACTAGCACATCAGTTTCACGAAAATATTAGACATACCCCTATCTACGCCTAGGGCAATAAATTCCGATTTGAATAGAAAACGGATCTGCCATGTACCGCTCACATTTGTATCCTCGAGAAAACGCTATGCAAATCCACCACATTCAGCGTAGACAGATCACACAAAAGTTTACTCAACATATACATCAAAGAAATAATCAACGTTAATGTCAGCGTTAAACCATTTTGCAACAAAAGGATCCCGAAGAGCATAACCAAATTTGCCAACATCAACAATACATTAAGTGTGTATCTTCACTCCATACGCCAATTGTATAAAGATCAAACAATTTCATGATTGTACATGAATTTATTAGTTGCTATTAGTACGGCGTTTAATCAGTTAATCTATTAGTGACTGTTTTATGCGATAGGAAACGTAATAGCAGTGGTACAACTGGTGAGATTTATATGTAAGCTTTAAATTTTCATTTGTTTTATCATGTGGTCGGATCTACTTGCCGTCAAAGGAAGAATCTCTAGTAACGGATATATAAGAGTACAGTGGGACGGCAATAAGACTTTCATACATAATAACTCGCTTGCTTTTTACCTTACATTCCAACTCCAACTCGGTTCAATTATTTATGCGCTTCTTGTTATGTTATAGATAAATCAATTTATAATCGCCTGGCCGCTACACTTGTTACATTTGTATATCTTCCGAGAATGCGTACTACGCACAAATAGTGAACGGAACAAATAAAACATCTGTGAGATTAATTTTTCTAACAATCACCAGCAGAAAGCAGTGAGCTACTAGCAATGATCATTTGCTGCTATTAACCAAACGAAAACAAGTACTGATTGCATTCATACATGAATATGACTAGAAGCAAATTATTATCGTTTGATTGGATTTAATTTCGTTTATTTGTTTAATTTATGTTTCGATAATTGTGCTTGATTTATATGTCGCGTTAACCTTTCGCGCTTGCAATCGCATCTTATAAGAAAGTTCAACTAATTGACATCGAAAGAATACAACGAGTGGTCTACTAAGTGGAGAGACGAGGTGGGTTTTTTCAAATGTGCACCACAAAAGGCAAGAAAGTAATTAAATTATAAATTAAGATAACAATACTACAAGTGGAGCCTATTTTTGGAGGCGTGAAATGAGCGCAGGAGGGTTTAGTCCGCAGCGCACCCATGTAGACAGCATTTTCTTGTCCAACACCCTTTGTAAAGTTGTTGAACGTCTCAACAATAAAAAGTCAAGATAAAAACGTGCGGCAGACATGTCTATTGCGGTTACCCGACACGAGCAACATCTTCTCCGACTTGACGTCACCATTGCTGTAGTATTTTCTTGCTGGCCTGTAACAAAATTGATGATGCTTCTCTTATTGTCAGCGAAACATTTCAGCTGCAAATATTTCTATAACATTTTCATGTGGATGTTATGAAGTGTAAGGAAACCTTTGCACATTGTTGCAGCATCTAACTCTTTGGAAAACGTAATATTTTTCATATAAAATGCTAAAAATAACATTCAGGAAGCAATTTGGCTAGATCTGGATACTTGCATTTGTTTTATTCTTAATTAAACTATAATGGCTGATTTCATTGTCAAGAAGTAACTTGCAATAAAATGAGCAATTATAGATGTAAATTAGAATATGGTGCATGGTTATGAAAAGTTCTTACTGAGAAAACTTGAGCCGATTTTATTTCCGCTAAGATCAAGCTTGAGCATAAAGCTTTAGTATGAAATCGGCCATAAGCCGTACAATTAATGTTCGCAAGCGATTTAAAACCGAATGCAGTCGAAAGAGCTTTCTGTTTTTAAGATTAAGCATGTTGGTAATAGGAGCACAGAAAAATGAACAAATGCCAATGCTGAAACTTGCTTCTTTCGTTCTGATTCGTAAGAGACGGCACTACTGCAATTTACCAAATTTGTGTAGCTTCAGTGGTATTCAATGACCGATATAGTCAGCTTAATGTCTCAAGACTAATTGTCCTGAAGGGCTCAGAAAAAATAAGCGAATAGTTTTTCATTTTTCTATTTTGCTTTGTACAGGATAGATGTTTGGAAAATGTGCAAAATTAAAGATGTGTAATATATATTGATAAAGCGCCCTCTATATACATATATAGAGGGCGCTTGATTACACCATGAAGATATGATTCATGGATTGTTTTTCCTTAATAATTATTATGTGATAAGTTGTAACAATACTCCAGTAGATAAACACAAAGCATACAGAAACAAAAGCAAGAAGAATATAAAGTTCTGAACCTTCGTTCTTCCGTTGTTTTTTTCAGAAATCTTTAGTTTTAGTCATAGGTGTTTCATCAAAAAATGTTTCTGTCTCTTGTACAATTAATAATTAGTGCGTACGAATAAGTGCAATTACAATTGTGCAAAAATAAAAAACCGTGAATAAATAAAAATCAAATTTGAATAAATTGCTTGTGGTTGTCTACATTCAATTGCAAGATTTTAAGAAAAATTATAAAACGAAACATCTATGTTGAGTCAGCAAATCCATAAATTCCTGGCACAGTTTCACGGTACAATTCTATTAATTAACTATAAATCGCAGTCTTTGTAATATTTTCGTAACGCTTTCCCACCCCCTTTCCACCCCATACACACCCAATAAAAATACTAATTTAATCTAAAAAATAAAACGTATTTTGATATGAAAGTACTAGACTTGCAGAGTTGAAAACGATGAAATTTTATCAATTTCAGCGTAACCAACAAATCGCGTGTTTTTGGTGGTATCTGTACCCACCAGACGTGCTTTTCGCATGCCTGCACAAAGGATACGGCATCTGCACGTGTTTCGCCGTATCCTTGCGCCAAACTGTTCCGATATTTGCATGAAGCGAGCTTTCCATATGGTGTTCATGTGCGAATCGGCATATAAACGTATAAATATCGAACAGTTGTTCCATTCTTGTATTGAAATGTGGTGAATCGTTAACACCTTTTTTTCTTCGATTTATTACTACCGACGATTGCGTTTTCTGCATAGTGAATTATGTTACATGCAGCAATTCATCGACGAATCGTGCGGATTGCTGCACCAAGCAGCGTACAGGCGCGTACTTGGTGGTGGCTTGAGATGGTAAAGGTGAAACCGGCAAGCGCCACATAAATTACCTGCGGTATACCTATATGTAAACGAAGGTTTGCAGGCAAATGCCTACGCACCGAAATCATGGCGCATGGTGTGCAGAAGCGCGCTTATCAAACGGATGAACGACTAAATCGCTTTTTGTCAGATCTTATTTTATTCGAAAGTTGTTTTAACGCAGTCAGCACTTGATCAAGTTTTGAACGGTGTTGCCAAGTTTGCAAATAAAAGGGCATAAAGATTTCTGGAATATGCAGGAAACAAATAATACAGATAAATATTTTTTGCAAATTCGGCCTTATAAAATCACTAGTATTCTATTATCACATCAATTAATATATCAATAAGCAATCAATTAACTTGTGTTGTGATTGACGTATCTATCTTTAAAGTGAAATAAATATTTTTAATAAATAATTGATTTATATGTGAATAAACTTTATTTTTTTATTTTTTAAGTTTTGAAACTTTCGCTTAAATTCAAGTATTTATTTGTTGATTTAAAATATAGTGTCGCAAAAAAAAAATATTTTAGTTATAACACCAATAATGTGATAATGAAGAGCATTTCTTATTATTAATTTGTAAGTAATTTATGAAGATTCTGTGTATGAAAAAAGTTGAATGGCCAGGATGATTGGAAAACAAGTCGCATTTCACTTGGTAATATTTTACTTATCAACTTATCTTTGCCAATTTATCAACTTTGATTTTTCCTTAAAATAAATTTGTCTTTGAACATTTTTCAAGCAACGAAAAAAACCATTTAAAACATAATTATAATTAATTTGTCAGGATCTACTCTAAAATTTATTAACTTAATACCAAAACTGATTGTATGATAAATAAATTAATTGAAAATCAAAAAGGGTCTCCTTCTATTGTATTTGCAACGCCACTAAACAACAGAACATTCCTTTTTGCATTTTGGCGCACAATTTCGGTACATAATGATTTATTTGGTGACCAAGTGAACGTGGTCCTCGGCAATGCACCAGAGGAGATCCGCGGAATGGACCAATGCAGCAGGCAGACCGATGACAAGCATACCGCGTTCCGGCTCCGCACCAAAAACCGAAACGCCGGCGCTCACTCGTTCGTCCGGCACGCCGACGTTCGGTTCTCGTCCTCGCGACGCGTACCTTCTCTCGCGGCGCAACGTGCGCGGTCCAACTCGCCCTCGTGCGCTGCAGCGTCGGGACGACCGGCGTCGTCGCGTTCGCAACTCGCGCGGATTTTTCGCGGCCGTGCACCACCTCAAGCGTCGCCGCCGCCGCCGGCTAGTCGCGGGCATTAAATTAATTAATTCGTCCATGTGCGTGAAGCGATCAAAACAATTCGAGTGATATACGCAGGACACGTGCAGCTTCCGGATTTGTTAAACATTGCGTCCACGTGAGTTAAATGGAAATTTGGTAATTTTTTCAAATTGGATGTACTTCTCATAAAGGTAAGCATCTTCTAGCCGTGCAGAGTGCAATTTCAAATATACATTTAGTACTTCTAGGAATTGTGGACAAATATTCGCATAACTAAGTGTCAGTAGAAAGGAAAGCGATCATAAATCATGTGCAACTTAAAAAGCATCCGAAGCGCACTTTGTAATTAATTTCAATCAATTTCTTTTTATAATGTTGGCAAGTATGAAACGGTAAAGTTGAATAGTTCAGGAGCTTTTAGGTTTTGCTTACTTCCATGTCTGGACTGAAAATTATCCTTGCATTTCTATTTGTATTCTTTTATAGATCTAAGACGGCTTATTAATCTTATTGAATTCAAATTTATAACATAAGCTAAAACACATTAATCAATTTATTGAAATATACAAATTGGTCATTAAAATAATTATTAATGTTAATAGAAAAACAATAAGAATAATACTCTTACTTTTACTAATTTTTAATATCTAATGTTCATTTAATTTCAAATATTTCTACATAATGTAATATCTCTAAAACATTAGATTGAAAGTAGTTGCAAAGTTAAATTAAATTTTTATTAGTTGTATAACAATACGTTGTATAATTTAATATTTCAAAAATGAAAATCTATCGTAAAACGTAGTGTTACTCATGCTGATTATCGACACTGTACTTGTCCTCCACTGGATCAACTAATTTTTTATTATGATTTCCACCAATGCCTCCACTTTGTAAAAAATCAAAAAAATCATTTCTTTTTGGGGCTTGAATTAAAATTTCGTTTTCTAAATTATTTTGACATTATCATTAGTGTAATAAAAATTCAGTAATAGTTTTCTGATTAGTTTGGTAAAAATAAAAGGCTAATATTTTGATTGGTGAACAGAATGAAAATATTAGAATTTCTAAATTTAAATAGAAATTTAATTTCTGAACCCATCACTCTCCTTTTCAATTCTAAGTCAATGTCAGGTCTTCTATCCGCGCAAAACTTATAATAATTGTTTATTATGTTTCTATATGAGCGCTTTGGTTGGGTTTGTACGTTTTAGTTTGGTTTAAAAGTAATCAGTCTATATATATTTAGAGTATATATTATATATAAGAGTCTATATTAGAATCTTACTTTAAGACAATAACAAACAACTTAATGTATTACAATTGAGAAAAATAATATTTGTTCAATGCGATGAAACATGATTCTGTGAATTTTGTACATGTGAAAAAGTAAATTATTACTTTAGTAGTTAAATAATTACGATTGGCAAGTTAAATCCAAACTAAATCACTATGTTTAATAATGATTATTACAACAAATGTTGATGATTGCAGCGAAATATGTAGCAGCAATAGCGTAGCATATGTTTGAGGGACCAAGATTTGAATCCTGCTGAGATGTTCAATCAAATATACTCTCACTGAATGTAGTCCCAATAATTGCAAATAACTCTGCTGGTAGAAACAATATAGTAAAGTAGAAGACGAGTATAGTGTCGGTATTTGGCATGGGCACCAGTACACTCCGAAATAATAATCAATAAAGTAAAATGGAGTAAAAATTATAAATCAATGCAAACCAATAGATGTAGTTAGAGGCATAAATGGTAAGGATTAGAAATTTTATGCATAAATGATACACAAATGGTGTACTTGCTCCAAGTACAATCCTAGACCGCTTTAGTTTAACACCTTTTCAATATGAATATATTTGTTTCACATCAGTCTATATTAGGTTTATCTATGTAAATGCCGCTATCTTTAATCAATTGATTTACGATAAATCCCAGAAATGCTATTCCACTCGCATCACATTGCGGTATTGCTTCTTATGATTTCTCGGAGGTGCGCTAAATGGTATCTCTAAACTTTTGCATTTGAATGTATTTGAATTGAAATTTCTAGATACAATTATGCCGTACATAATTCCAAATATGCTAATTCATATATCGGCATGTACTCGTTGTACTTGCGTACGTTGCAAATAAGCCACGTGGGTAGTTTATGAATCCGGATTTTTTCTGCATTCGTCAATTCAGGCGCACCATTAGCAGACACTTGATCTGTTTAGTTTCCATCCACAAACCTGACGTACACGTACGTAAATTGCGGCTTTTCCCTTGCGGCGACTTGTCGCGTAATAAAATCATCTTTTATTGTGCACCTTGCCCAATAGACGCGCGAGCTTTCGTATTATTTTAATTCCAGTGCGTCGATGTTTGAAGCTCAGGCGCTGGCGCGCATTATATAGGTGAGACAGCAATTTATGACTGACGACTATTTAAGTTGATTTGTTAGTGACCGCTGTGCAGCGACCAGCACGTATCGGGATAAGCAAGTGATGCTTTTTAAATGTCTGCTGCATTGCATACTTGCGTGCAGGATTGATGGCTGGACAGTAGTAAGTGGAATCATGGACGGAGGCGACTGCAATGCTTGTAAATTGCTCTGAAATTGACGCGTTAGTCAATGCACGTAACTCGCAAGTGCCGCTGTTTGGAGCATGCATACAACATGCACATGTTTGTTGTGAATGGGAAGATTATAGGTTCGCGTTCATGATATAAATCTAAGGATGTCTCCTCGTGAAATCGGCGCGGTGTTGATTATTATTTGCGCGTCATTTTAACATCGTTCACCATATTAAGGAAAAACGCTTTAATTTTTGTGTCGCCGCCAGCGCAGTTTACTATGGTCGGGATGGTGCAAAGTCATTCGAAGAATGTCTCATGTAAATAGTACTTTCTAATGCATATGATTTATAATAATAATCGTTTTACCTTGTATGTATAACGTGGAAATTGAAGTAAAAACAAACAATCCGGGAGATAGAACACAAATCTGGGAATGATTTTTGCCTTCAATTAATGCTTTCTAATTAAAGGAGAATCAAAAAGTGTTAGGTATAAGTATTACTCAATATGCAAAGTTTGTCTCATGATCGTGTAGGATCACATAATTTTTGATGTAATTTTGCTACGAGTATAGAAAAAAAAATTCCATTTTTTAACTAAGAAAACTCAAATACGGTTATACAACTTGTCTTGGAATTGGAATATGTAATCATCTCAGTTTTAGTATATTCTCTGGAAGTTTTATAAAAAAAAATATCTGCAGAAACTAAATTTGTTTAAGAGTTATTGTGTATAGTATTTGTTGAAGTGCTATTGGTACTGTCGCCACTGCTGCCAACTCTACAAAACTACTCCGAACATATGCAAATTGCGAGCCAAACTCAAATGTCATCACTGGCGCTGCCAAACAGTTTACATTTGTTTTCTCCATTATAGCCTATACTATGAACATATTATGAACAGAGTTGTTTCATAGCTATAATTTAAGATAATCGTAAGACGACCCTTGATATCTTCTTGCATCTACTGTTTAGTATCAAACACATAAACTCACAAGTCTTTCAGAAATCAGTATTATAGATGCAGAAATAGTCTTATTAAATAAAAGTCTCAAACACAGAAATTAAAAAAAAAAATAGAAAGCATAATTATTAACTTAAAAATACCAACAATTATATGTCAACAATTACCAATCAAAACATAAGAATAACTAGACATATTCTTGGTGAAAAATGTCTCAGAAAATTCCATCAAAATCACCAACCACCAATACAACAACATATTAAAAGACATGAATCAGTAATTAAATTAATGAACAAATTAAAAAACAAGTAAATGTCAAATTAACCTGCATATCAACGCATATCAACTTTGTAATCAACGCAACATAGAATTTAATTATTTTCCTTTTAATTTTTTTTAAATAAGAGGAAAAAGAAGGAAAGCATTAAAGTTATACTCGGAAGAAACTTAAAAAACTTAAAGCTTCTCGGAACAAAAGACCTATCAATTTCATAAAAATTAAGTAAACAAACTTGATGCTCGTTTAAGAAAAATTCCTTTTACATTGATAAAGTATATCAAGTTCTTATATTACTTATCAATGACAATGTGTAAGTTAGTAACAAGATTGAAATTCTAATCTTGAAATAAGGTATCTCAAGATGACGTTGTGAGAAACGTAGATTATTATTAAACAAAATTCGAAGGGGTAGGATAGAGATGACATTCCGACGGCAGTGTCGTAGCATGTTTCCTCAGTTACGACCCCGCCTTCTAGCATTTTGGTTTCCGGCATCAGATGTGTTTAATAATACTTCTTGCTATGCAAATATCTTGAATTAGCTCATAGCAGAAAACACCTTGGCAGCATCACCCAGAGGGCAAATTTCTAATTTCTCGAGTATGTAGCAAATATTAGGAAATGGCACCAGTGAAGTTGAAATCGATTCCTAGGAGCTCCTATGCTCCTGCTCCTCGCACACCAATTAATTAATTCCTATTTGTTCAACTTATTTGCACGCCGAATGATTTACGGTGCGCGCTAGCATGCCATGTATATGTAATGACTATGCGGCACGATAATGCGGAGGATAACTGAACGTCTAAAAATGTCTCACTTCAAGTAGCTCAACATAAGGAAAGTGTGCAAAATGCCGTGCGCTGTTCTAACATCGTAAATTATAAATTTCCCCACGCACAAAAGCCTACATGGTGGCTTCTTGTCAAGAATGGATGGGCATCCAGCGCCTGGAGCCAGTGCAAGACATCTCAATACTGATGGACATATTTGCGCAATTTTATAACGCCATCATCTTCGGAAGCAGGATAACATTTCCATTTGTTATATGAATGGGACGAAATATGTTTTCTAGGGTTAATGCGATTTGTAAAATACCGCAGCATCGCATGCGGGCTATGGATAAATTACAATAATTATAACACGACACGTTGTTTGGTTGCTCTTGCGCTTAGAAAGTTCGTGTGAAAAGAATCGATTTGTGCTAATGGAGGTACATTTTGTTGTTGTTCATTGGGAAGAGAAAATTATATGCATGAAAAATTAGATTGTTGTGCAATCTGAAAGATTTCTATCAATAGATCATAAAAAATATCAACCTAATTTACATAAACATTTCAAAAATCTCGCATGAAAAAATAATTTCCATACAAAATAATACAGTTGATCGATTATGGTTGTAGCTAAAATTTTTTTTGTCGAAAAATTCTTACAACTATATGGAGACCAACAAGTTTTTTTTAACTCCTGACAATTTTCAAGATTATTACAGAAATATAGGCACCAAATTGAATTGTTGGATGTGTTTGGTTCTAGTAATATGATTAATTCGATTAACTCTACTTGAAGCTGTTCATTTCTGAGCATGATTTCTGTATTATCCAAGAGAGTAAAAGAGTTTACCCTTATTACTAGTTTGGAAGCTAAAGCAGATCAAGTAAATACCTAACTTTGTAGAGGCCGTCATCGTATTTTCCTTGAGGCAACATAATTTTAGGGATTTTTTTGTGGTTAGATTCACATATTGTATTGGTATTTGATGTATAAATCGATACAGTTGTTATTACAGGAGTATAGACATTCAACAGTATAAGACTTGTTAAGAAAGGTTGTATTTTAGGTATACAGAAAATAATCCTCTGTGGAAGCTTTTAACCTCAAAATTTATTCAAATATTCTAAATGGAGAATTCCTTAAATAAAGCCTAGTCCCTTTTCTGTTTTGAATGATTTGCGCTTTCTTTAAGAAACTCGCAATCGAGTTTATTTGCCCTCCCTTGAAGCAAACTCTTACCGTGGTAGCTAATAAAGTTCATGTGAGATAGTGAGAGAAATCGATTTGCACTAATAGCGGCCACACTTTCTCACCGTTTACTGGCAAAAAATGTATGCATAAGAAGTTGGCGTGGTGCGCAATTTGAACGGTTCGCGATGTTGCTGCACCATAAAAGCAATGTGTGCATTCGCCAATGGTCCATCGAATGCTGGCGCCTATTCGTCGATGCGCCAAGACATCTCGACCGAGTTTCGCCTTTCGCTGCCTTCTCTCGTCTCGTTCCCATCCTTCGCCGGTTGTTTACCTAGCCGCGCGGGCGCTAGGGTTCCATTCCTTTGCTACTTTATGCAAATATGCCCTAATGATAATCATACCCCAACACTGAAACATGCGAATTACGCCAACACTGTGCACACTTGAAGCGTAATCACATTCACGTACGGTTCGCCAAGAAGTGCACACGAGCCAGCGGGGGAGGTAGGTGAAACACACGACCAACATACTCGACTGTGTTAATTGCTCGTTAGCTTTAGAATATTACTTATTGTTATTGTTATTCCTTCTACTAAGTCGTAACGGGAGTTGGCAATGCGTGCGGTTTTACATTCGCTACGTTCGGGGAAGTAATGGAATTTACCGAATTGATTTTATTACGTCCAACCAGAATAGAACTCTGGGTGTTGTATTATTTAATTAAAAGGGAAATTGTGTTTTAATTAATTCAAATGGGTAAAATGTGCATTTTTTAAATGCACCACTAGTTTTGCCGCTAGAAATTACGCAGCAAATTAAATATTATTGTGGGAATGTCGCAAATATTTCCTAAACGGAATATTTCATGGTAAAATGGTAAAGTGCATACCTATAGCAATTCATATTTTGAAACAACTTTTGAAAGGTGACGGAAATAATAATTTTGTTTGTTCATTTGACAAATAGGAAACGGAATGCACATTAATTTAAGATACAAATAAAAGTTAAACTTAAATTGAATGAACTTTTTTCTGTTTATATCTGACAAAAGTAATTGAACTAGTAGTTAAAATATTTACACATTTAGCTATAAGACTGTATTGAAAAGTCTGCAATCCTTACGCGAATTGCACTTAGAAAATTTTAAAATCTGTTAGAATAAAATGGACCAAAACGAAATATACACAACTGAACGAATTTAACCATAAGGTTGAATATGAAGGATTTGAGGGATGATATAAGTTGGGTATCAGGTAATTGGGAGTGTTGTTGTGGCATGGGGATGATGTGGTATTGTACGAAAGCCATAAAACACTTTACGAGCAATTCTGTTATGGTCAAGTCAGTTTCCACCTACTCAATAGCAATTTCTTTTAACTCGAATAATTTCTTGTGCTAATAGTGATTGAGTTATTACTGAGTTGATTTTAAATGTTTTTAGACGTTGGCCAGAAAAAAAATGTTTTGTTTTATATTACAGATTACGAATTTTCTGGTTAACCTTTTAGACTACAAAGCATAGTATTGTTGATGTAATAATCCTTTAACAACATAATATACCATAAAATTAATGAAACAAGTGATTCGAATGAAGAAGATATAAAAACGGCACAATTAAAGCCATGAAAGAATTGATGAATCAATGTTCCACTAGTAGCAAGTCATGAAGTCATTTGGCCCGAATCGTAAATTCATGAGGGTACCTATATTAATTAAGTTCTCCAACGTAATTGATTATAATGATATGTCGCGAGATAGCAACGCTGGTTATTACTCTCAACCTTCTCTCTCAACAATATACCATCAACACTTCGTTCCTTCCAACACAAGGCCCGTCAAACATTCCTCCATCATAAAGCATCTCCCGCGATAAATATGTGTTACCAAGCGTATAATTCACGATGCATTCCGTGTTGGTGGTCCTTTGTGCGACTCAATCACTTTATTCGCTTCCTGATCCACATGCATTCCTCCTCTCCCTGCATTTCACCTCATACTGAATAAAAAACGCCACGGAAATGTGTTTATCAACTGCAGGTAAAAACCAACTGAAGTTGTTGGCCCAATGAGAGGAACCCGCTGCCGTGTATAATTCATCATCGCCACATGAAGCGACGGGTGGTTTCCATCGTACGAATTCATCTGCATGACAAACCTTTGATACCCAATGGATATGACAGTGAGTGTGACAAAAACAATTTATTGGTTCATGAATAATCTTTGTTCATATATGTATATAATTGGATGTAAGGGTTGTTGTCATTTTCACCTGGCAATTGAATTCTTGGGATCAATAAAGCAGTGTATTTGGAATTGATCACTGGCAACTACTTCTGGAAGCTATTCGTAAATCATCTTACTGCGTTAGAATTAAATGATTACTTTGATTGGAAATATTGTTGTGGCAACTTGTAATGTTTTGCGTGCAGACTCAGCAATGAAATTTATCATCGTCTAATGATACCTGAGTTGAAAAGTACACCTCTAATGGTACGGAACAAATAGCAAGCTATATTTGCTACGTATCATTAGATTTGCTAATTTTATTGATTTGTTTTGATTGGTGTATGTAATATGCTGCTTGTATTTCCTCTAACGTTGATCGTACTATCAGCGTTGAAAAGCTACTTAGAATCGTTTAAGTCACTTTACAAATGGCAAACCTTTCTCCTCATTTGCCACCAACATGACTAAAATGTCCTGCGTTATACCAAAGTACCATAATTGTTTATTGCCCAGGTATATGAGGAGTAATGTAGAATACTGTTCACATAGGTCAGTAATTCTGAAATAAAACACCCCATCAAATATAACTCTACTTACTATCCTCTTTTGTTTTTTGTCCTTTCTAAAAAAAATCAGCATGTATGTCATGCAGGTACCTAAATTATGATATACACTGAGTTTACAAAAAGCCTCTTGTTACAAATATTAATAGTTGTTCAGACACAATAAATATATTGTTCACTTGCTCTCGTTTTTCTTTCAAGGGTCCTCTGATCATTTTTTTCTCAACAAATGTTTGAAATGTGTACTATTTGTTTTGCACTGCTGATTACACGACACTTGAATTACGTTTTCTTTTACAGCGCATAACAGTCAAAAAAATAAGCTCACCCGTGGTTTTCGTTTGCTTTCCCGAACGAGATGAATGTGTTCTCATAATTCCACACCCATATAAGTTGTGCGTGTGCCGCAGTGTAAAAAGCGTGCGGTGTATACGATTTTCACCACTGCCGCTGACAGGCCAGTAATTAAAATTCCCTGTTCGAGACTAATCACCGAAATGCTAACACCCGCCACTGCCCTCGGTTGTGCACCACGCCATGCGCGCACATTCGCAGGCGTGAAAATTGGGAAAAACAAAATGCGAATCTGTTGGAACTGAGTGTTTGTCGTGAAAATATCTTATACAAATCAGCAGGCCGGATTCACAATGGATGGCACAACAAGCAACCGACAAGATTGTTTGATTCCTATGGACTGCTTTAACTAAATAATACGCGAAGTAATTTCATTTCAGAAAGAAGGAAAACATAAGCAAATTTAGGTATTAGAGGATAGTTTTGGGTATAGTTTTTGGTATATACACTTTAAAAATTTTATAACAGTATTGTATAATTCGTAGAATGCTTATGAAAATAAAAATTTGCAAAAACAATTCATCTTTCTTTCTTAGAAGTTATTTTACTTTATTCCTAAAGTGCTATTGGTACTGTCGCCAATTCTAGGAAACTATTTAATACGTTTGTTTTCTAACCTCTGGAGTAACCATTCCGAGTAGTTTATTCTCTTAATTCCTTTTAATTGACAAATTTAATTTAACATATTTATAAAGTGTGTGTTGCTTCTCGCAATATACAACAGTACAGATCATAAATTTCTATATATTGCTATAACCCTGTTAAAAATTTTAATCACTACCCTTATGAGGGTTTTATCACATTTTTAAAATCCATAATTTGTGTTATTAAGTGGATTTAATTGCCATAAAAAATACCTAAGGGTTGGAATCTGACAGTTTGATTATCACCCTTACTTGCCTTCACTGATTTATAAGACAGTACCAGGTTGTTGTTGGCAATAGGAATAATAACTCAATTCCCTCAATTTCATTTAATTAAATCATCAAGTCTATCTGAATGCAATTTAAGTTTTTAATTGGTACAGAACAAATGCTATTAGTTTTCCATGCATTCCAAGAAATGATGGAACTTGTAAGTGTTTTTATTATTTTTATTTTGGAAGCAATTTGGTATTTAAATTACACTCGGACAAGTTTTCTAGTGCGCCGCGCGCAGCCAAGGGAGAATTTGCAGTGGCGGAAAGTTAAAAACAACCGTGTCTCGACGTTTTCGTCGGGAACGCACTTGGCTGACTCAAGATGGATGCAAGTGAGTCCAGACTGAGGGGCTGACGAGGGATTCGTAATAGTGATGGCACGCGGATTGTGTAAAATGTGCTGAAAGTAAGCGAACATGGGGACTTGCTGAGTGGAAATAACATCATAGAACTTTTCAACAAGCATTTAACAAGATAATGAGATTAGAATTTGCATACTGCTTCTAACGACTCACCTGCCTTTAAAAACATGTCCTCACTCTAAAAAGATTTGATCTGCCTGAATTGAAAAATAAACGTAGATGTTTGTTTTAAGAGTATTCCAATTTAGATTTATATGTTGGCATACGCTTTAATGTTAATTGACTGTTTCGATTTCGAAATTTTTTTGAAATCAAATTTTAAATAATTTTTGAAGTTTCAATACTTTACACTGTTCAATAGCAAATTTTCTGAAAGTTTTCTAAAAGCAGTAAGTTAACTAAACATAATTAACTTTGATATGTAAAAATCTAATCTATAGGAGTAATTTTTGACAAAAAAATGGTTTGTTTAAAATTGCCAAAATTGCACTTAAATTAAATAGGCCCTATGTGCAATAGACCTATTTTTTGCATGTATGTTCATGCTATACAATCAATATATTAATATAAATAACCATATTTAATGCCAATTTGATATAATATTAACAACTTAACCATCGAAATTTTCCAAAAGTATTTTCATAAATATATTTACGAGTTTTAGAGACAAATTGAAAATTATGGCAAATTTATTTCTGATCAATTAAAGAATTATTCCGCGCATTAAAGGATTTTGCCATTTAATTCAAAAATTCAAATTTGTCCTGCACCACACTGTAATAACTATGCCAGATACCGACACCGTATTTTCTCCCTATACTCCACATGATTCCGTTCATAGCAGTGATTGGGATTGGATTCAATAAGAATTTACTTTCAGCAGTATTCAAACCTATGTCCCTAGAATTATTCTCTTCCTTTTTCCTGCTACAGTCAGACACATTTCCGACTAAGCTACGGAGCAAGGAAACCATTTAATTATGCACAAATTTCAAATTTTCAAGAAATTTCACATTATCTTACTTTCCTAATGCTCTGTAACTAAATCAATTCAATTATGATTTAATGTACAATAAAGCACTTAGTATTAAATTATTGTTTTTCACAAATAAGGTACATTGCTCAAACCTCTTCAACAATACTTTAAAGATGACAATCTCAAATTCCTTTTAAATATTGCCTCAAATGTAGCGATTTATACCATCAAGAACTCAACATTTTGTTTAATGTTTTATATTATTAACCTGGACCAAAAGTAAGTTGTGGCTCTCCTCTGCTTTATCAGGAAAAAGACATCTTCATCTTTACTTCATCAATTCTACCTGAGATCTTGAGCAATGCGGTGCAGGCCATAATGTGATTATGCAGTTCAAGAGTGTTGGTCTCAAGAGCCGAGAATAAATATAATTTGACACCTTATTAATGTTCCTCGTCATCTTGATAAACGATCTGACGAATCTGATGTGTTTATTATTTTTGATAATTAATTAGCAGCATTGCGAGTGCCGCGATCTGTACGATCCTTTTATGCCTTCTACCATCTTTTACGCTTTATTTTGTTTGTTTTCCTTGCTAAGTAATCAGAATGTTACGAATAATTGGATTACGTGATTTGGAAACTTCAGTATTTGGATTTACTGACTATCAAAGTATAAACTATATTTGTTCTTTTAAATATGTATCGGTAGAAACATTTAAATTGTATACTAATTAACTCTAATTATTTAATGAATTTTTTTCTGCAATTACAAAGCAAGAGTTTTAACGATGGAATTAAATAGGAGATAAAATAGTAATTTGGATTGTGATGCATAGATGAAACATTGAGTTTTCAGTTAACTTGCAATAAAAACAATTTTCACATTTGGACTCCATATCGCAATCGATACATCATAATTACCACATTTGCCGCGATTTCACAAATGATTTATGACCGTTTGTACCATTTGATTGCAGTATGGGTAGTTATACTTGGAGTGTCCAAAATGTACTCTACAATTGCATCTGTTATTTTAGTGTGATTTGTTTTTTTTTTTTAGAAACATACCCGTACATCCAACGTTTCGAAACAGATATATTATATTCCATCAATGCAATTGGCATACAGTGTATTCATTTATGTTTATTTTCGTTGCGTGCAATCTGAGTGCAAATTTGCAGAGCCGATTTATATTCCTACCCCTCTCCAGTCCTTAAAATCACATTCATTTATTTTCGTTGTTTTTATAGTTCCTATAACTTTCGTAATAACTATATTTTTGTTTGACTTTTTTATTCTGGCTTGGTTTTCGTAGTAAACTGCTGCATTTACTTTAGTGATCCTTATCGTGGCTTAGAAGAAATATTGCCATTTCACATGCATCCAACTCCCACAATAAATGTGCTGGAGTTTCGTGACGAAATAGGAAGTCTTCTTTATCAATCTCCTTATTTCGGTGCGATCTCACGCGTTGGCCTATTGATAAAAACGAGCTATTTCCACATTTATGAGCGAATGACTGGTGAACAGGCACTATCGAAAATCACGGCGACAAAACCGAACTTTCGTCATGCTACGTCGCATAATCGATCGACATTTTCGAATAGCGAAATTAAAGTTTGTGCTTGAACCATTCCCTATCGGTTCCATCCCATCGGTGTTTTAACACCGAAAGATCTTACGTCTACTTCGATTATAGACGCAAATCGCGAATCTTCAACTATGCTCATGTGCATAACTCATACAATTCACATCTACTGCAAGGGAGGGTTAATGCGCGCGGAGCTTTTTATCACTTTAGATAATCTACAAGTTTGCTATTAACTTGTTTTGGCGCTGGAATGAAAAACGTGGCGGAACTGGTGGAAAGCACGACATTCCTCTTCACGCGATTGAGTTGTGATGATCGTTGCTTGAAGCGCTTCTAAAATTGGAGGATTATATATATTTTTTATTTTTTATAAAGAATATTTCATATTATCTAACCATATTAAGTTGTGTATTAAAAAGTAACTTTAACCAGGTCCCTAGCTCAGTTGGTAACGTGTTCGATTGTAGCACAACATCAAATCATTTATTTAGAGGATGAAGGTTTGAATCCTGCTGAAAGTATTTCCAATAAATTTATATTTTTACCGAATTCAGTACCTTTGTATCTACGTATAATTGCTAATAAGATAACTATGGTAGTTGATACAGCGAAGGACAAGTATAGAAGGTGTCGACATCCAGCACGGATAACAATATGGTCCAAAATAATAAATAACAAAAGCTGATTTTTATATTGGTACACCTGGCAATATTGATTCAATTTTAAATTTGTTTTGTTTTCAATGGTCTTCAGGTCTTGCAATATGCCTGGCAATCTACTATTGAATTCCTTAAAGTTGTAAAAATTAAATGTAGAAAAGGTTTCAAATGAACAATAACTTCATCATCACTTTAACGTCTTTTGTTCTCCGGATTTCGTGGTATATAATTGTGAACGTTTTGTTACCTTTGTTGTTCATAGATTGACACCGTACTTGACCTCCTCCCAATTCTAGCCGCCCAGTAACTGGACCGTGTGCTCAGGATGATGCAGCCTTCGCTTCGTTTTTTAGCTACGCTGATCTCCCAACGGAGGTGTTAGCAGGATTTGAACCCGCCGACTCATAAGCCAATTGTGTTACCGAGGCGGTTTATGTTATCAATTTCCTTATCAGGTATCCGAAAAATAGTTATCGTTCAGTGTAAATATGAAGAAGGTTTTCTATCT
>JAODGC010039228.1:15862-26114 GCA_027574925.1 Ecitoglossa quadriceps | reverse complement strand
TTATGTTATCAATTTCCTTATCAGGTATCCGAAAAATAGTTATCGTTCAGTGTAAATATGAAGAAGGTTTTCTATCTAAATTTGTTATAAAGTTGTCTGTTGCAAAATGTGGCGAGATAAACGAATTGTGAATTTAGTTGTGCCTAATCCCACAAGATAAATACACCTAATCACACACGCGCAATTGCGACCTAATTAGGCGCGCTCACGCACAGTTTACATACGGGTTCATAATGGCTGATTTTGCGAGATGAGGTGTGGGCCCGACATGCCCACGTATGTGGTAGCAAAAGGGAGATCTGAGTACGCCGCGCCGCCACTTAACAAAACCAACAACGTACAATTGCCGCTAATAACACCGGATGATTTGATTCTCCAATAAACAAACAGTGCGTCCCTGAATTTTGCATGCAGCACTCAAAATTGGAAAAACATCTGAATCATCATGCATAAATGATTCATGAACTGCATTTCCCTGGGCGTTTAATTAAATATTCATTGGAATTAAAGCCCTGCTAATTATCCCGTGCATTAGTTGAATTTATTTTTCAATACATAAAATATCTGATCGTACGGCAATTATTATTGATGCATCGAGTGTCACTATGTGCACTGTTAAACATCCATAATGCTGCTAATTTATTGCAGACACAACGCGTTTCGCATGCTATCACGTTTCACTTTCTTAATTAATTGCGTTCAATTTTTGCAGCTGGAATGCTGGGCTACGACTAGTTGTTGCAGGACGCAGTCACTTAAACGTAAGTTATGACACCTTATATCCTTCAAGCTCGTTTTCATTTTTAATATGGCCGCGCTTGAATTCATGTTATTTAAATGATTTACATGTTTCCAAGTATAAATACGTTGGGTGAGTATGGCAAAGAAGCGCTTAGCTTAGCTGAAAGCCGGCATTCACTCGCTGGACATGCCCTAAAGCTCGACGCAAAATTAATTAATTCGCGCATTAAAAATTGCGTTCCTAATTGATTTTTTCCCTGCTGCAAATTGAGTGCGAAAATTAATGTACGTAATAACCGACCACCTAAAGGCATTTTACTTCAAGAAAGGTCGACATAAATATCCAACATTTTCAACATAAATAAAACAAGTCTTTTGTTCATGAATTGATTGTTCGTGAAAAATGAATCACATTCAGTTCATTCCGCTTGTAACAGATACTTTAAAGAGCTTACCTAGTGATTCATTGAAGACATTAAAGGCTTTGCTTGTTAGGCGTTGGGTGCTTCCCACAAAGGAGCTTTCCTTCTACCCTGCAACGCTTTCATTGCTTTCGGATTAGTAGTTTTTTGTTTTTATTTATATCCTTCCGCTTTGCAAATTCTATTAAGATATCAGGGAGGTGACCTGGAGGTAACTGGGAAGCAGGCTTGGTGTGGAATGTGGTGCGTGTGCACGCAATGCAGAGGGAAGAGATCGTTGCGGTTGGAATAAAAGTGAGCAGGGCGATATATTTCCAAGATGATGAATGTGTCCAATATGTTGGCGGAATCCGTGGTGCCGATATGAAAATCGTTCCATCGTTTGCAAGCCTGGCATGGTGAAATGCGGTGGTGAGTTGGTCTTGCAACTGGAGGTTTGGCAATACACTGCATACATCATCCAGCAATCTGCCCGAACGAACTGTACCTTAATGCATGTGGTGCTAAAAAATAGTAAATGGATGCGTCAAGCAGCGAAAGAAGCGTTGGGAGATACTGTGAGATATATATATACATATATGTTTTTCGGAAAAATTACTTATGCACTATGCTAGGCGACATATCACTGGCTGGTGCGATAACTGCTTGATATGGGCAATATTTTTAGGTTACATTTACGACAAACAAACACAAGTATGTGATGAATATATTGCAACGCGCTTCCAATAGATGCACAAGGGAATAAATCATTTCTTTATAGAGGAGACGAAGCATAAATTAGATTTTCAAAAATGTGAAGCATAAGATAGCGCTGCTTTTGTTTTAAAATTATGATGGTGCAAATTTATTAAGGTCTGCTTAAACAAGCAAAGGCCAAGAAGGTGTGCTTTATAATTTTCAGATATTAAATTAAGAGGTAACTTGGTAAGAGGTAATGTTTTTAAATGAAATTTACCAACATGGTTACTACCTGGATCTGGAATTTTATTAAAGATTCCTATGACGTTATTTTTCTTTGCAGTTGGTTGGTACTATTATTTGGCTCAGTATTATTGACATCAGCTGTCACTTGTCACAGTATTCGGAACCAATCAAAAGATGAAGCTTGTACTTTGGTTACTTTCGCGTGCATCGAGGTGACATTGCTGTTATTTTCAGAAATAATTTAAAATTTTTTATTTAGCGCAATCAATGAAAGTATTGCGTTGTCGACATTATTAAGCATTACCTATCTTATAACCTCAATGTTGAGGTAACAAATTATAACTTTAGAATTTGTTTCTGGTCTTGTGTGCTCAATTTAACCAAGATTACTTTTCCACTTAGTCGTATGCATTTCCTTGTCTACCTTTTCAGGCTTTCTTCAAGTTTGCAAACCACTCTGCAAGATCTTAATTTTAGTCCAAACTTCAGGTATCTCTACCACCTCTTATTGTTTTCTCCACTTCCGATACTCTACGAAAGTTTTCTAACCCATTTTACTTTTTCTAACATTACCAGTCCTACACATTCTCGAAAGAGACCCTTTATACTTGTTCTAGTAACCTACAAACTTCATCAGATAAGTTTACTATTTCAATTAAGATTCGTACTGGTGTTAATTAATCTTTTATTTGTCGCGCACAGGCAGTGCTCCCCTTTCGACTCATCAAAACCCATACACAGTTGGGAGGCTGTCCCTGTTCCCGCAAAAAAGTTAGTGAGTCGCCGATTGTAATGCAAAGCGGTCACGTTGTTATCCGCGGTCGGGTTTACCAGCGACTTCAGGGCGGTGCGTTTGCAAAATGCGAGTGATGAAATGAGTCTGCCTCATCTGGCTCATCTGTGCGTCGCCCGGTAATTGGATTCGACGCGAGGTCGGAATAATATTATCACTGCCATTACGGAGCAAGCCGCCTCGCACTCGGCGGCAATATCCCAATTTTAGAAACAACAATGATTGCAGGCAGGCGCGGCGAAAAAATTAAACGTTTAATTCCATCTATGCAGAGTGCAAATTAGTCATATTTAAAGCCGCAAAAACTGTGAGGTGTTCAACGTTTTCTGTGAAATAAAATGATAATTGTATTTTTTGATACTTTCGGCATAAAAATGGAAGTGGATGCATCAAGGTAAAACATGTTTTTTGCTTATTTTTGTTTGAATATTTAAATTTTTTGCTTGATTTCTTCTCCTACGAATTGTCCACCTCACTAAATGTCCCAGGAATTGAAATCAAATATTAATAAATGATAAAAAAAAAAACTGGAAACATTTCATATAACTATTCTAAAATTGTTCTCATTAATGATTTAACAATAAATACAGATCTGTAGCGAATCAATTAAGTGATTCAGAAGATGTCAACGTGTCATCAAGTTTTCTTAGTATCCTCTGGAACTACTTTCATTTCCCGAAAACGTCAGTCGTTTGAATGTGGCTGCTTTGTCAACACACTACTATCTTGTCTGCATCTCCTTTTTCATAGTGACCGTCGAGAACATGCTACTAATGTATCTGTTTAGTTGCCTTGATTGACGCTCGACGGAAAACAAGAAACACCTTTATTATCAACGCGCGACTTACATTAAACGTAGAGCAAGCAGTAAAAATGTATCCGAGCTGGTAATGTAAATAGAGGCCCACAACCGACGAGAAGTAAGACATTAAAGTGTTAAATTATTGTCTTTTTAAGAGGCTTAATGTAAATTTAATGCGTTTTTTAGAGATGCTTTATTTGTATTTTAGAAGGTAGGGCAATTGATAAAAGTAATTTCTTTTTCTGGATCATATTTTTACCTACTTCTTTGGGATCGGATCTATTTGTATCATGCAAATATTTATTGTAAGGTTCAACGATGTTTTAGTGCAGGTTAACCAAGATTAGGAAGCTATGTTTATCTCTTTTCTTTGGCTATTATAGAATTACTTTAAACCTTTCTGCCAGGGGGCTTTGTTTTCCAACGTTAGATGCGTTTTTGGTAACATATTAAGTTGAAAATGAAAATATGGTAATTAGATTGCTGCATGTGTGGTCTAAATTGTTTTAATCTGTCTTGAAGATACTAACGCAATTTCAGAAAAGCTATTACGCATAGAATGTTGAACGTGAAAAAGATGTGAATTGCTTGTTATTGAAAAATATTGACAATAATAATAATGTGGATTTTTTATACCATAATTTGCTTCTTATATATATAGCATAAATTGCATTCAATTGCTAATGTGATTTTCATTTGAATTTTGAAAATAACCACAGAAGAAGATCACCATCTGTCATCAGATGTTAGCAAAAAGTTAGATTTAAAAACAACAACATATTTTTGTATACTACATTCCATCATTCTAAAATTAAAGAATAAAGAGTATATCCGATGTGTTTGAAATAAAATTAAATTGATTTCAAATACAAAATCAATTTTTTAGAAATTTATCAATTTTATTTACAGAAGGTACCTACGCGGAAACGTTTGAGAATTTTGAGAACATTTCAAAAGTATTAGTATAACTTGTCTCCAAATAGTGATCATTCCAAGCCATATATCTCCAGTTAAATAAAATTTCGTTTAGTAATTGTAAATGTGATAAAAATATCCAATTATTTTATAGTGCAATCACAAAAACCTCATTAATTCCTATGCCACCAAATGTATGATAGCACCCTTATCCTGATATTTGCACCGCTGGCAAGAAGTCGACAAGTAGCACGATTGCAAAGCGCAAAAAGCAAACTGTTTGCTATTTAACTTTGCGTAACCCAACAAATAACAAACAACAAACAAGCCCTGTTATTTATTAGGCGGTTCCGGTCCATAGCAACGAAGCCAAATACAACGCGTACAAAATACATGGAGCGGAGCAGGCAGCACTTAAAAACCAAAACCAAAACAGGCGCATTCAGCAGACAACTGCATTGCAATACAGGATAAATAAGGACGGGGACAATAATATTAACACGCTAGCTCAAATTGTTGCAACATTCAATGAGCACTGTTCTTCTCAGTGCGTCGGAAGCACAGTGGTCCTTTGTGTTTTATCTTTTTACAACCACTGGGGTATTTGGAGTGACGTTTGCAGGTTTACACTCTTTACTTTGAGCTTTATGTCAGGTACGAGATATACGAATGAAAGGCAGTAGTAGAGTCACAATGTATTTTATTCATCTGATGCACCTGTGACTGGTATCTAAATTTAGGATTATGGGAAACAATATAAAGAGAGGATTTGTATTTGTAAGTGCTGTTAATCGTATTTGGCTTCTAGAGTCTATAGTTGCTGAATGAAGATTTTAGATGAGAGTAATGGATTATTTTTTCAATTTCAAGAGAGATATAATGAAGCTGGGAATGTGGCTGGGATTTATCTACAAGTAATAAATCAGGAATTCAATTGATGCTAGTAAAACTGAATGAAACAGTTGTACTATTTGATTTGGTACATGCATCAGCAACTAGAAAGTTTTCATGTATTATTTCTATTTATAAAATCTATTCAACAGAACTGATTCACATACTTACATATAATAAGTTATGCCAAATGTGTTATTTGCTTCTTTATAATTTTAGCGACAAGCTTAGAATATTAGGAGTAATTAAATATTTGAAAAGTAAAAAATTAATATTCTGCCATTTTGTTCACAATTTGCTAAAAATTCTTTACAACTGCAACGCTTTTATTCGAATAACAACAAAACATGACAAACATCTTTTATGGTAGGTTTGGAAACGAATTCATTTTTGCAAGCCGAGATCCCCAATTAATTTTACTAATAACAAATAATAACTAATCACAAACTTTTGTACGTCTACTCCTTAAAATCAATAACAGTTGAACAGGTTTCAGATATATAATCTTAACGAATTTTAGCCTCAGAATCCGTAAACCAAAGTTTTGTGCTAGATTTCTCTTGGTCAGTTGTTGTACAGTAGAATTGAAACTTTTATTGTTGAGGCTCTTCTATTTTCCAAAAATTCACACCTAACCCAAAATAAGATTTACTAGCAACCATTTACACTAAAAATAACCTCTTCAATGAAACGCATCTCCAAGAAAACTCAAGGATTTTATCTGCTGGATTAATGAGAGCTTTGATTGCCACTACATTAATAAACCTCGAGGATACATCTATAACTGGAAAATTAAACGCTCCAGCTGTAAGAACGGCCTCAACATAAGTACCGGACTGTATTATTTATCGCTTTTTAAATAGGCTCATTTGACTTGTAATTTATTGCCAATCGGCGCAATTTGTTTTATCTCCGTTTAACCGCTGATCAAGTCAGATGTGCTTTGAGAGCAAGTAACTTAGATGTGAATTATATACACATGATTGGTTTAAATGAGAATTCGAGGAATGCTTTTAATTACCGTTACTACTTGACATTCGTGCTTGAATTGTCGGAAATGAAGCCTTGTTTAATGAAATGTGCACAACAGTTTTATTAGAGATCTAAATTGCTACAAAGTGAAAGAAAGATGATTATTTTCGTTGGGACTCTGGTTTCAAATGAATTGTTATCTTGGATGATTATTCCAATTGGAATGTGACTTTTACAATTCAATTTCATTGACATCTTTATTAGCATTCAAACGCTTGTGGGTTTATTATATTGTTGTGTAAATGATGTTAATTTATGTAGGTACATGAATGAAGTGTATGTTGAGTAGTTGGACAATACATGTTATTACCGTTATTGGTTGATAATAAACTCTAAAATTAGATTCTATTTTCACAATAGCTGTCTAAGTAACTGTGTGGTTTTTTACAATTACTAATGTTTGAAATCAATGATTTTTTAAATATCAATATAGTTATAAATAAAACTAACCTGAGTCTCGTCCCGAAAGCCTATAGACAATATTTCATATTTTGTTTAAATAACTAAATGAAGCACGAAGGAACGAACACTATTTGACAGTTCTAGTGCTGTCAATTCCGTTCGGCTCGTAATTCAGATACGTTCGAAGTAAAGTTGGCAACAGTGACAACTGTACCAATTGCATCTCTTTTTCAAGATTTCTTTTATACTCCTTTTATTCAATGTACTGTTTATGATCACGTACATATCCATTAGTTTTAATTTTTTATATACAAATTAGATTAACAATGCAAATGAAACAATATTTACCGATTTAAGAGTATAATGTTTGTGATATCTTCCATCATATTGATTTGATTTATCAAACATTTATCGAAACTAATTAATTAAACATTTCATACTTGATTTAGCTATACAATATATTCTGCATTCATAACATAATCATAAAATCAAAGATTAACAGCTTTAATAAATATTAACCATTCCCTCATCAACAGCTCAAAACTAACTAATAAATTCAATTTAGCCAGGAGAGTTTGTTTTCGTTCGATTGATTTATCAAGGCATTCATTTACATTAGTTGATTTATACCTATAGCCGAAGGAATTGACTGGAAAATGCCGACGAATTTCCTCTCCGGTAATAAATTAGGCCGTTATAATTGATTCATTCGTATTTTCTCTTCTGCTTGTCATTTGCTCGACATCCATTCGCGACGATCCGGTGACAAGAAAAATTGCCTTTGTTTACCTTTAAATCTAATTTAATTTAGCAATAAAGTAAATCCTGCCGAATGTTTGCTTGACTTTTCCTCAATCTGCCGGGCTAATTTAATTCTCTTTCATAGTTGGCAAGCGAAATGTTGCATCAGCTGAGAGGATAAGATTTCAAGTTGTGCAGTCTCGTTAGGTGCGCTGAATTCGGTGGCCTTTATTTATTTATGTAAATGTCGACGACACCAGGCGTGATGAATTTACAATTGTCCTAGCTTGAGTAAACTTTTCCCTCATTGTCCCTGCGTTGTGTCACAAATTTATCCCAAACATGGCGTATGTAAACTTGGTATTAGGCTCACTTGAAGCAGTGGTTACAAACTTTCATATGCTTTACAAAAAGCCTAAATATATTCACTTTCTTTTTTTCTGCTTCTTCTTCGTCTTCTGGTTGGGTGATATTTTGTTTACGTCGTGATGCTTTAACTTATCACCAGTGTCCTATCTAAAACGTTCTTCTTAATCGATTAAGAACTCGTTGAGAAATTGACGTGTCCAAAGAGTAATTAATAAGTGTCCGCTGGGTTGTGCATCTCTTCCACTTTTTAATTCTTCACGCAGTTCAACTAACATCGATTAAATGGACTCGAAGGCCTGTGGCTTGTAAGCTTAGGCGGAGAGTGGTTGAAAAGAATGTGTCAAAATTTTCACGATTTCGCTGGCGCCCAGAAGATGCACGTAGGAGCGTTCGGATGGAATCTTCTTATCGATGGCAAACAAAGCGAAGAGCTTGGTGCGAACGTATTGAAGCAGCGTGTAATGAGACATGGCAAAATTCCGCTCTTTTATGTGCACGTCACATATAAAAATCATAAAAAAATGATCAGTCCATAGTTAACGGGGCTTGACTCGGCCAACCGATCCGATCTCGACTTTTAACGTAGTCTGCTCTCAACGACAGCATCCACGAAGAAAAGAGTAAAGTGTAAGGTGGAGTAGGGGCGAGTTAAGAATTTTTTTGATTAAAATACCCACGAACCAATTTAATTAAATCTTCTTGTGATGCTGCGCTTTAGGTCTGCAATACCAATTTTCTAAATATGATCAATAAATAAGCAGAAGACATATTTCTCGAAGCAAATTTTCAGATTAATCAGCATAAACATACACAAAACGAAGTAATGACATTTATGACTAAGCAATAAGATAGGTAAAATTGAAGAATAACGCAAAAGCGTGGGCGATATCAACTTTTAAAAGCTCTTGTACACCGTATGGTCCCGACGCTTCACACGTCTAGAAATCCGAACATTACGACTTCAACAGCAGTCGCTAGAAAACATGGTATTTTGTCACTAAGTATGATTTGTAGGGAATTATCAATTAGATTTAAGCGTTATCTGCATACGCCTGCTATTTCCAGTTGTTGCCACCATTTTATTTCTAACTTGGGCATTGTAGATATTTCTTGTTCGTGCGGCAAGCAGACGGAATAAGAATAGATAGGATGATAGGAAAAGGCAAGGCGAGAACATGCTTTAACACTGTGCCATATACATTACTACTCGTTTGTATTGTGACTTACCAAATTCACTATTTATTGAAAATTATCAACAAACAACCGCTAACACTAAAAGGTGTGCCTCTTGTATATTGTAATCGTTACAATCTTAACGTCAAATAAAGAGGGAATTAAAAGACTATCAAAAGTGATTCTTATGTGAATGCAATCCAATAAAAAGTATTGTACATTCTCAAATGGTTTTTCCGGATAATAAAAGGCGGCTTTTGATTACTCCTATGCATTTTTGTTATGAGCTTTGGTTAGATATTAAAGAGAGATATAATGAAACCAAAATTGTAATTTCTATAATCCGGGTTACAAAGCAATTCAAAATTTTCAATTACTTACGCTTGTTAAAAGTGTAGTGATTTGAGGTATTATTCTTATGCTTTGCTACTATGCTATATGTTTGATTCTTGATGAGGTTAAACTAAGGGACAAATGGTAAAGGTATAGCCAATACTAAATTTTGAATTTGTGACATTTAATTTGCTTAATTTTTTTCAATAGTAAACCAAGAAGATAAACTTTTATCCTTCATTTCTATACTAGCCCGCTATCAACACCGTTTGTCAAATGAAGATAAATCGTGCGGCTCGCATAATATACCATGATTTTGACACATGTAATATAAAATGTCCTCTTGAATCTAATGCTGTAAACCATTTTTGCCTCATTGGTATGCTTGATATTTTATTGAAGCCCAGGTTGTATTTTAAATTTACGGCTTCTACTCAGTTACGGATAAATAAAACTAGGGGGATGAAAATTTATATAAACATTAAGGTATTTTTAATTGCCAGCGATACTTATTAACTGAGAGGCATTTTTTGAAACCTTTCAGACTTTTAATATAAATTTTGCGTTTTATGTTACTACAAACCAAACTTATTTACATGATTTAGTTCTTGTTATAAAATAATATAATATTATAAACCTTTTAAGGTAAATGTAAATAAAACTAACCTGGATTTTGTCTGTAGCGTCCGCAGATTGGTTTGCCGAAATCTAGCT
>JAODGC010039117.1:48821-65011 GCA_027574925.1 Ecitoglossa quadriceps | reverse complement strand
TCCCGAAATATCGTAATTTTTCTGGAGCATGTTTTTCAAAACTACGGAAATTAACCATGTTTAAACCTAATTTTGACTTACTTTTAACCGGTTTACTTAATCCGTTATACAATGATCATTTAGCGCAATTTTCTACCTACATACTCCACTTTACAAATTTAGATTATCCCTATTATTTCCCGAGATATCGCAATTTTTCTGGAGCATGTTTTGCAAAACTATGAAAATTAACCATGTTTAAACCTAATTCTGACATAGTTTTAACCGGTTTACTAACCCCGTTATATAATGTTTATTTTGCGCAATTTCTTACCTACATACTCCATTTTGAAAATTTAGATTGTCTTTATTATTTCCAGAAATATCGCAATTTTTCTAGAGCTTGTTTTGAAAACTTATGGAAATTGGTCATATTTAAACTTAATTTTGACATATTGTTGCAAAATTATAGTTTTACAAAACTTGCTTGGTAATGGTAATTAGACTCTGAATGTAACAAAAATATAATATATTGATCACTGACCTTATTTATCCTGCTGTTGTTTATTCCAAACTGTAGACCATGTTGATTAATCCTAACTTGCACTAGAAAGTGTTCTCTAAGACAATCCGAACACTGAAAACCTTAAATTGCACTGAGATAATCAATATATTCATGCATTTGTATTTAATTTACGTACAGAATACACAACAAAGTAATTGATTTATGTTGCGACACGCGCTCTCCAACGGACGAGTTGCAACTGGTAAGTTATAATAACGTGTGGTACGTATTGCAATCTTTGCACCAAATGTAAACAATAACAAACCGAGCATCTCGACCAATGCCTGTACTACCTGCGACTTGAACTGGTCAAAACAAGTCGTCTCAAGTGTATTTCGATTTCATCAGCACCTGCTCGTGTCCAAATAATTGCCCAAAACAATGCAAACTGTTTAAACAATAAAAAAGAACGTTTACTTTGAATACACAAAATGTACTCCTATGAAAACGAAGGCAATCAAACAAAACATAAATAAGATGAATAATTTTAGCAGAAGAGGCGTGACTTGAGTTAAAGATAATTTTTTGCCTTTTTATAAAAATTAAAATACATCATTGATCTAAGTTTATTAACTTGTCATCTACTTAAGATATTCAGAGATTTTAAAAGAATTCCAGGAATGCGCAAAATTGTCCAACTTGTTGATTTAAAATCACAATCAACAATAGCGCTCGTTATATTCAAAGCCAATCTTGTGAATACGGAATGACAAGGTATGAATAGATTAAACATTCCTAAATGGTTGCTTAATTTAATTCGGAGATTTGAAACCTTAAAACCAGCTAACTAATTTATAGAAACAATAAACTGAATCTGTTCGAAGCTGATAAAAGATTTAAGTTTTGACTTTAAGAAGTATAATAAATATCAGTCAAATAGTTTTTGAATCCGTATATCCATGCAATAAAAAACAACTTTAATAAAATATCTAATAACGGAGTGCCAGATTTTGAAATAGAGTGATAGAAAGAAAGGGTAAATTACAGAACGTACAGAACTGAACACAACGAAGATACCTGGTAAATATATACAATCAACAAATATAGTCAGAAATTCCAAGCAAAAATGACATCATTGGCACCAGTTGGTCGACTAAGTGAATCATTATCCAACGATTACCTACATGCCGCCATCTTTTCCGAACAGCACAAACACGATTTGGGATGGAGTGTATCAGTGATATCGTTTGTCATGATTGCGGCAGCTCTTGCAAGCCATTACATCCAAACCAAAGATTTCAAGTTAAGTCACCAACTAGTAGGAACCATAATTGGAGTGATAGCAGTATTCTTTGCTTGGCTGGTGCCTGGAACTTCAGTTCCAGTAACATTCATAAACATTTACAATATCTTTACCATTTATTACACTTTAATGATTGTTAAGTTTGTATACAGCGTGGACTCGTATGCATTTATTAAGTCCTTGTCACAAATTCTCATAATTGGCGTGATTGGTTGGATGTTACTAGTCATCAGCTTTGGCTTCCTACTGTTTTCCTTTGCGGGTGATTTGAGTGGATTAAGCCTTTGCAATCTGATCCTGATTGGTATTATTTTCACGCCCATGGAGATGCCTAGCACCATGTTTAATATTGAACAGATTAAATTAATTGAAGTCGTAATGCAGAGCGAGTCCGTGATGAACACAATTTTATCCATGGTTACATTAAATGTGCTATTTGGAACAATGAATGGGATATTTAATCAATGGTATCAACCTCTATTTGTACTCCTAAGGATGCTCTTTGTTGGAGTTGGAGTTGGATTACCCTGTGGTTTAATCGCAAGTGTTTTAATTCCACGATTTTGCAATTCCTGCTTATTTACCGTTTCAACCGTCCTAACATCAAACTTTATTCTCTTCCACTGTGCGCAATACTTTTTTGGAGGAAGTGGTGGAACATGCTGCTTTTTGTATATACTGATGATCAGCAGGAAACGCCTTGAAATTCAGCAGCAGCTAGACAATGAAGTTTCCACCACCATACACATGATATTCAATGTTTTATCTACTATAATTAGCTTCCTAGTGGTGTGTGAGGTTCTTCCTCACTTCCTGAGCCAACTGACTGTAATGTCTGCGTGTGTTTCGCTTGCTTTGTATATTTGTGTTAATGCTTGCCGCCTGGTTTTCTTCATTGGCATATCACCATTATTAAGCCGATTGGGATATGGATTTAACTTCAGAACATTGGTTACTATGGTTTGGTGCGTAAAGAAAGGACCAATGTGTTTTATCATGCTTTCTTTGGTAGTCAGGGAAGGATTCACAAACATGGTACCTAAAAATAAGTTAATTTTGGGAATGATTTATTTATTTCTTATTAATGTGATCAATGAACTATCAGCGTACAGTATTTTGAAAAAAATGTGCATCTCCGATGATGAGTCAATTATTTCCAAGACAAATACAAAGAATGCGTTCAAATATCTTGAGCAGAAGAAGACTAATCAACTGGCAATAATGAAAATGAACAGGTACGATAACATCGTACATTCTAAAACGAAATAAGAAATGGGTAAGACACTCTGAGTAACATTGTTTCACTTATTAGGTTTTACAATGACGCCAATTGGAAAATAATCAACACTATCACTGATGTCCTTCCACGAATTGATGGTGTTTCAAAGATATTCGAAGATTTTAAATTTGATAAGAAGCCGCCATATTGTACCAGCTGTAAGCAAGAAGTTGCATATGAACCATCACAACGAGAATATCAAGATATGTTGAAGTAATTATAATCTAGATTTAAAGTACTCTCCAACTCAACAATAATATTCCTATACAATAATTTCAGCGAAGTGCGTGTCAGAATTCTGCACGCATGTCGTGTATCTTTTGCAAAGCAATTTGAAAGAGGATTTATGGGGATTCGAGCTTTGCGTTTATTAAACCATTTACTAGACTTGGCTATGGAGTCAAAAGATTATATAATCAAATTCGACCCTCTTATAGTTATGCTTACTGAAAAACACTACAATGTAAACAACCTTTTTTCTTCTATACAGTTTTTTAAAATTTGTTCTCGTAGAAATACGTGGAGAAACTGCGTAGTTTTATGAATGCCTACGATCAAAAGCAAATTAGAACTCGATACATTACCAGTTATCCAAAGCTTTACAACATAATGACAAATACAATATTTCATTGGTTCTTTGATGGCATCTCAATTGTGCAGTTGGCCATTGCAATTAATTGTTATTACTATGGGAAAATCTATCTTTCGTATGTGTATGTATTCCTGCTGTTTTCATTTTACATCGAGTTTGTTATTAAAGTATGTGGATACACATCGAAGGATGCTAGTGGATTTAAACGGTACTTCAAGTATGTATTCCCACTAAATTGTTGCAAGTTGCATACAAAACAAAATTTCTCTTTCATGATCAGACAATTCTGGAATTGCGTGGATTTCTTCTTTATAATTCTTACTTTAGTTGACTTATTGTTGTTGTTATTTACTGTCAACTTCGCCGATAATTTATTCAACAAAAATATTGTACCCTACCTAGTAACAGTCAACTACTGTTTTCGGATGGCGAGAGTTTGCCGGTTTCTGCGTTGGATTCCTAAACTACAAATTGCCATCGTTGTTAGCTATGACAATCATGTTAATTCGAAACTCAAGTATGCCTATATGGTAGGACGGGCTATGGTAGTCAGCTATGAAGAAGTTAACGATATCTTGCATACTCTCTCTGATGAACCAAAAATAATCAAAGATGTTCATGACCGTTTGCAGGACGAACGGAATACAATTGCTCGCAGAATCGGTTTCATTGAAATGGAACGTCCCTGGGTGATTATGGCACTAAAGACGCGACAGGCAATCACTTGCACTGTGATGACAATGAGTAATACTATAAAAACCCTAAGAATGGAAGGATTGATGGATAATCATGAGTTTAATAAGTTGCACGAAGCTATCGTTGAGCGTTTGAAAGCTATCTATAGAAAGAAGATAATAGCTGATGCATGTCCGCGTTCTATTTTTTATGAACTACCTTGGATAGACGAAGATCAAGACGTGTTTGATTATTTGTTTGAGAATACCAAGATGAGAGTTTGGAGTACCGGGGAAGTGATTTATAATCGAGGGGATGTTGCTAAGGAGATAGCTATTATTGTCACTGGTATGCTTAGACTCGTATACAACCCCAAAAAAAGCATATTGCAAAACTTAAAGACTAAAGGACATTTGCCAGTAAAAGACCAGATGAAGAATCATATTTTCAATATCCCTACCGAGGAATACATATTCAAAGGCAATAGTATCGGAGAGTTGGCAGTTTTAACAGGGCGACCATATTGTTGTGACATTTATGCTGAAGCTCCAACTCAAGCACTTATCATTTCGAAAGAATTTATTTTCAGAGCTATGGATATGAGTCCAGATCCAATTAAAGGATTATTTTCAAGAATATGGATGCACATTGCATCCAATATGGTGAAGCGTATTCTGAAAGACGTACCACTATATGCAGGCATGGATAATGAGCAAATACAAAATATACTAGAACGTGGTTTTGTACCCAAAATGGATGGTTACAAAATTTTCAGCTCCAATGATGCCATTGATGATATTGTTTTGATTGAAGGGACTTTAAATGATTTGAGAACAGGAGAATTGTTTGTGGGTCCATGTGTTATACCAAGGTAATTTTGAGTTCTTGTGCATTTGAATAAACTGAATAATGGAGTTTTTTTTATTTTAGAGGTTCTCCGGACTTTGTTCTGCCTGACATTTTGGAAAATTGCCAACGCCCTAAAATACTGATTGTGCCAGCAGTCGATATGGATCCCTACGATGTTATGATGTTTTCTGAAGCTACATCACAATTGGTAATACGGCCTGAAATCAATTCAGCATTATACTGGTGTTGAAACACTTCTCTAAGAAACAACATAGTATCCCTTAATATTTCATAATTTCAGAGAGAAGACGCGCCAAGCGACTACTTTCTAACAAGACAAATGAAGTTTAAGAAAAGAAAAAGCCATGCAGGGCGGACAGTATCAGATAGTTCCACGTCAGGGCAATCAAAGCATTCTAATGCGGCAATTTCAATAACCAAAAGTAAGCTTGTGTTAGCTAAGTTTTAACTTATTGTGACATCTTCTATTTATTTAATTTTATAGTCCTCGAGGATGCAAATTATGAAGCCAAATCAAAAGGAGAATTTTTCACGGTGGACCAATCTGATCTTTCGATTGATTCTGGGTCAACTGGGTCAACAGGAACTCGGGGCCCTAACAAACGAAGTATATCTTCGACTACTTATACGGAAAATACAAAACGAAGAAAGACTACATGAATATATTCTTATATTGAATATGTTTGGAAATGATATTTATGATTACATTACATCCTTACTAAAATACAATATTTTTTGTCATCAGTATACGTGTAAATATAACATAACTAACTCAAATAAGTAAGTTAGATGGCAAATTTCATTGTGCGTTGTCATGATCGACAGAATACGATTATCTACAGCCCGTATCCAACGCGTTCATCGCTGTAAGATAACGAAAATTTCAATAATTTTTTTTTAAGTCCATATTAACTACTCTTACGATCGTGCCACATTGGACACACGCTGCAAGAAGTACGGGAATTTACAAATCCATCCCGGAAGCGTTTGCAGAGATTATATCAAAGGTTCAATATTTTGGGTCTTTAACTGCAAAAAAATATGAACATTAAGTTTGCACTGTACAAGAAGTAATCGACTCAACACACTGCTAATACCACACTACAAACACGTAAGCATTGCAGAGAATATACACATATGACTACAAGATTTATAAACTAATCAACAAGAAATAAGAACAAACCTAAGAACGCAGCATGCTGAAAACATATTACAACATGAAATATTCAACAAGTGTGAAAGTAAACTCATTTCAATTGAATAAATATCAGACACTTTGTAACCAAGATTAACAAAACGCAAATGTATATTGTTCAGGAACAATGACACGTAAATAACATTAAATTAGTAAATTGATAGCATTTCGCCCATTCATTTCCAATAAGTCACATGGAGTATGGGATGGTTGGATAGACTCAATGTGTGGGGGGGGACATTATACTTGGGGAGGGTGACGGTGGTCGGACGCAATTGTCGACAATCTTTATTCTTTAATTGTTTTATTACTCAAAACTTCTTTTGGCCAGTCTAAATTAATAGAAATAACATCTAATGCGGCAATGTCAACTTCACACCCGAAAATCTCATTAATATTCGGCCGCGTGCGCCCAAAATCACCATGAACAAACTCTTTAACGTAGGTCCCAGCCTGTGTTACAACTGTCAATTCAAAACAATGATCATGTCCTGGAAAAACATCAGCTCCAATATAAATCTATTTATCCTTAAACAAAGTGCATAAATACCTGTTTTCACAGCTACCATGGAATGAATCATTCTAGTCCTAATCGCTAATGGTCTTCGATGCAAAACTCTGATCGGTGTTTTTTGCTGAATTTCAACTTTTCCGTACCCATTAACCTTTGCTAACATTTCTGACGTGACTTTTTCTTTGGCAACACACAAAGCAACGTAGGTTTTTGTTTTAGACTCTTCACCTTGTTTAATATAATTCGTTTCACTTCTTGTAACCAATTGCATATCCCTTATTTTAATCAACTCCGATTTGTTTACTTCATCCTCCATTTGTCTAAATTCATCAAATGTAAATTGCGTCTTTTTCGGGTCGAGCATCTCTACATAAAACGGACGACCTTTTCCTAAACATCTCACATCGCAATCTTCTCGCCCACTTGACGAAAATTTCATATTATCAACTGGTGTGGAGAGAATAACAGAAATCACCTCAAACATAATTTCCTGCACCGATGTTTCCATTAGTTTAACACCGTCCACAACCCAGGGCGATTGACTTAGGTCCCGAGAGTATTTACAATATCGCCCAGCGATGAAAACTGAGTTGTGTTTGCATTCAATTTCCTTGCAACATAGAAAATTATCTGGAACAATAGGCGGGCAGGGTGAATGCATTCGAAACAGTTTTTCAGATGTTTTTGCAAGTATTTGTAAGACGCCTTTGCGCGTAAACAATTCTCCGTGATATTTGCGATGTTGTGTTGAACGTATTTTGAAATCTTGAGGTTGCATATCCTGCAATGCTTGTAATTCCACTAGATCATCATTATACACAGTGCTAACATTCAAGAAAAAGTCACCAATGTCAGATAACTGAAAAGTTTTGTTAAGTGCTTTTGCCAATGGATTTCTGACAAACATTTTCCAAACTCTATTAATAGGAATTTCAATCTTGTCTGAAATAACTTAAAATTAATAATTTGCTATGTAAAAAGAAAGCACAACTGAATTTATACTATCATTGTAAAATTGTGGAAATTTTTCGACCATGTGTAGTCTCATACTATGTTCTCTCAATAATATACTTGGTGGCATACTTATTGAAACTGAGAACATTGGATTGTCATAGTTTTGGGCTTTTTGTAGATCTGAACAGTTTAAAATTTCTTGCAGCATGTGTTCTTGCAATAAACCTAAACACACTATACAAGGATTAGTTTTAACTCTTTTAATCTTCTCCTCTTTACTTTGATCTTCAGATTTAAGCAGCTTCTGTAACGTTTTTAAACTTTCTTTTAGTATAATTCCAATTTTCCTGCAGTTGCACCCTTACTCTAGATAGAAAGTCCTCCAGCTCCGAAAATTCCAGCTGTTTATCGCACAAATACCTTATTGAACAATTAAGACAACATCCTAAATCCAAAAGGTAAGACACTATTTGTTTTTCTTCCTCTGTAGACATTTCTTTAATTTTTATAAAGCTACCAAAGAAAATCTAGCACTAAATCACGTTGTTTACTAAAGTTAATAGGGTTAGGTAAGATTTTCAGTACGTAGCCAACACTATGATAGGCAATTCTACATACAGTAAACTTGTAATAATTTAAATCTTTCATCTATTCTTCTTTATTCTGATGTTCATTTTAGATAGTTTCTGTTAATTTTAGAAACAGACTTTTCAACAAATTTTAATTTTACTGTAGCCACATAGAAAGGCCTGAAAATTTCAGATTTTTATTACACAGACACCTTAAAGGACAAATAAAACAACATTCTAAATCAATTTCTTCTTCCTCAACCTTTAATTAATTTTTTATTAATTAACCTCATAAAAAAAACGTTACGTTAGTTTTTTAGTACGTGTCCAATTCAGTGTTAGGCAACTCTACATGCAGGAGAACTTCGAATGAATCCTTAAACCCCTAAAACTAAGAGACTGTAAAAAAAACAGACTGCTTACAAAAACATCTTGAATGCGAAAAATAAATTAAATACATCATATAAAATTTCTTTAAATAACAAGTTGCATTACTTCACGTGGTGTAAATTAATATAAAATAATATAAATATATTAAGCACCAGTTTGCGATTTTCTATCATTTCAGTAAGCCACACATAATTTTATTATTATGAAATATACGCTTCGGCTTTGTTTTGAATTGGTTTTCTACACACTGGACATTTGTCATGGATATTTTCTGAGCAATCATCACACAAGCATACATGTCCACAAGGCAATAAAATTATCTGAAATAGTAAGGTATTAAATACAGCTTAAAGAAACTTGCGCTGAACTTTACTTCTCTAGGATTTTCCTTGCAAACTATACAAAGTTGGATCTCTGACAGTGTTTCATCTCGATCCCGTATACGTTTTCGTTTCCTTTCTTTGTCTATGGCCTTTGCATAATTATTATAAACTCGTCTAGCTATCAAACCAATTAATATCACTCCCAGAGAACCAGATATGATTGTTAACCACCTGGAATCATCCAAAAATTATCAAATAATAAACACTCAACTTTCCACACTTACATGTAGGTCCGTTTTTGTTCTCCCAACTTCTTAATCAGTGAAGTAACATGCAAATTTGTTAAATAGAATGGAGTATCCACAGAAGGTTGCAATTTTAATGATTTACCATCATATGATTTGGACAATTCACCAATGCCAGTAATAATTGTTCCAGTTCTCAGCATTTGCTCAGTTTTCTGGATGCCTTTCTGCCTTAAACCCATTACAAAACCATAAATGTGTTGCATCACACCTGGTGATGTTGGCTCAAAAACATCAGATATCACATCCAAATCTTAAATTTAATAAATTATTAATTAAATGTAATATGAAGAGTGAAATTAGGCCTACCTAAAATATCAGCACCTAGAGGATCCACCACCTCCACTTGACATCCATTTCCTTCTAGAGCAAATGGCATAACATTCTTGGACTCTTGAATAACTCGCTCTTGGTCAGACCAAAATCCTGCAGATGATCTTTGAACCACATGTTCTTGGGTCTTAATTAACTGAATTACACCTTCAATATCTCTACTATTTACACTTTGAATAGGTTTGCCTATTGGAACAACAACTCCTTTTACTGCAACATAGCTCAGTTTCTTTTCTGGATGAGAATCAAGAATATCTTTCAGTTCACTGTTGATTTCCAGCAACGGCGCACCCTATGATTGTTAAAAATGACTTGATTAAAATGTTATGATTGAAATTACTATAGATAACATCAATTTATTTCAACTTACTTGAACCATTGATACTGCATGTTGCCGGCGAAGAAACTGTTTCAGAACATATGCGAAGACGACGCCGTTTATCGCGATTGCTATTCCTTCACCGAGGTAATCCATTGCAGACGATATGTGCTAATCGTTGGGTTTATTGTTTGTTTATTGTGCATTGATTGACATTACGTAAGTTAGTACAGAGAAAAAACCGGCCGCGCAGACAGAACAAGCAACGTCGACATTGCAATTAGACGAAATGTAATCCATGTAATCATTTGAGGTTAAAATAGATTCTATCAAGTTATCAGGAAAGAATTCGGCCAGAAAATTCAGCAACGTCATATTTTACTATAGAACATGCTATGAGGATTTTGCCTCTCAAGTGACACTTGATTGTGAATTAATTAAACCCACGACATACCTCATCAGCTCGTTTTTAAAATTGTCATGGGTTGTACAAATATTTTCATGGTTTTTCAGAGATATATTGAGAAATCTACCAGGTGTTAATTATATCAAATTAATTTTCATTAAATTCTATTGCACTTAAAAGTCTTGATGCTTTTATCTGTGGCGGTTTAAATTGCTCACTAAGAGCAAGAGATAAAATCAACAGTCTTGGTCCTGTTGACCTTGATTACGTGTAACAAAGATAACAACATATTGGTTGAGTTTCAGCTCGTAATATTTGTGCAGTAACCACATAAATTGCAATGTGCAAATAATCCGATCGTGTTTTATCTATAATCAGTCGGAGATAAGAATATTGTTCATACTATTCATCTTTCACTCATTGCAATAATCATGATAAAACCTCAGATATTTTTTATTATGTTACGTATTATTCGTTCTATTCCCTTATCGTTTGAGTTATTGCCAGTTGTTGAGCAGTATGTGCAGAAAGTATTGTTCACATTTGAAATCGCAATTGTATATTATTCACCCACCACTACATGCAGCGTTGTTCTAGGAAGCACGTAATTGTAAAAGTCGCAGTTTGGGATGCCCGTTGCCTGGTAGGATTAATGAACTAGTCTGGCTTGGATTAAGGCGGTGCGAAGTGTTCGCTGGACAGTGTTTAAGATTTGCTATTTTTAGTTGTGGACAATTTTAGCCGAACTTACCCATATAAGTTCTTCAAATATTGTGAATTATATAAATGTATATAAATTGGATTCTAGTGCGTGGCTTGTTCATAAACGTAAGTTTTATGTAAGGTAAATAAATATTGTGCAATAATGGAATTGTTTTGAAGTTAAGAAATGTAATGAAGGTTAGAATTTTTACGATTTTGCACTTTGCGACTGGATTTTAATATTATTAACATTGTTATAACTGTTTAAAACACGTGTTTTTATTGTTTTTGCTTCGACAGCTTATTTTTGAATTTATTTCCTGGCTTGTGATGTTAAAAAAAAGAAAATGTGTACTTTTGGTTGCATAGGATCAAAATCTGAATGATCAATTCTGCAAATATTTGAATTACTTGTTAGAAATTTGAACATTTCAAATAATAAAAGGTTTCTTATAATTCATTACAATGTGCCCAAAATTTTTTATAATGGGATGAGTTTATCTTGACACTTCCTGAATATTTCATTTTAGAAAACTTTTTTTGCCATGTTATTTTTTCAGTTTGCTTGTGTTGGACAGAAACAATCAATTTGAAGAAAGTAACATTCCGAAAACGTTTTAATGTCAAATAATTTGAACAGTTTTCCATAACACAATAGAACTGTTATATTTTGCTCGCTTTATGATGCTTTCCTGTTGAATTTGCTTTTTATCTAGGAAACATTGTTGATCAATCATCTTTCCTTCTACACTCTTAGTTAAACTTTCGTTCCTAGTTTGTCCCCACAAAAAAGATTTATTTTTATTCCACAAAAATAAACTTTCATTTTGGGCACTTTAAAGGTAGTTAGTCATGAGCGAAATTACAAGCTTCGGTGAATGGAGTAAAATCTGTGTTCTTGGAGAGGGATCTTTTGGTGAGGTGACATTATGGTGTAACCGGAAATCAGAAGATTCTGTTGCCATAAAACGATGCCGTTTAGAATTGCCAGGCAACGTTACCAACAAGCAACGTCAGCGGTGGACTCAGGAAGTCGACTTTATGCGAAATGTGCAACATCCCAACATTGTTGGATACAAGCAACTTCCACAAGCGTTTATCCAACAACTCAATCACAACAACCCCAGTGGGTTACCATTGTTACCCATGGAGTATTGCAGCGGTGGAAATCTGCGCCGGCGACTACTGAATCCGAAAAATGCTTGTGGTTTAAGAGAAATTGAAGTACGACGAGTATTAGATGATATTTCATCTGCCGTGAGCTACCTCCATCAATTACAAATTACTCACAGGGACATCAAGCCCGAAAATGTCGTGTTGAAAGCTGCCGGCGACGGGCGCATTGTGTACAAATTGATTGACCTCGGATATGCTAAGGACATGAATGTATTGATGAGTTATGTTGGCACATTGGCATATACTGCCCCTGAAATATTTAGAAACGAGTCGTACAATCACAATGTTGATTACTGGTCTTTTGGAGTGATGGCGTATGAGGTGTGTTGTGGGAGACATCCGTTTATACCGAAGGTCATTCCAGTGAAAAGGTAAGAAGACAAAAGGAGGTTGACTAACTTTAGTACCCCATGGATGTTATCTTTTTAATGACCGGAGTAATTTTTTGAGTGCTCGAATTTTTCGTCCGCTGTCATATACAGAGTTTTCCCAGAGAACGCAATTCTCCCCATTAGGGCAATGTGTGCATTGCGCTATATATTAAAATACTTTCAGATTTGCACTTATTGAGAAGAAAGGACCCCGAGACATCTGCGTTTATCAAGCATCCACAAACAAAATCATCTATACCGACAAAATTGTTGAGCCCAACCATTTATCCTCTTGGCTTCGCACGCATCTCGAAGACTGGCTGAGTGCAATGCTGCAATACCGCAGTGCCGATCGTGGCATTACCCAAACTGGGACCAACGTCTTTACCATCCTCAAATCCATCCTCGACAAACAAACGCTACACGTTTTCTCAGTATACAACTACAATCATTACTACTATGAAATAAACACAGCGACAAAAGTACAACACTTGCATCATTTCATTCAGGAATCCACTGGAATTCCAACCATATATCAAGTTATTTTAGTATCAGGCACAAACCTGGAAAAGCAGGTTTTCTATTCTCGTCTTCAGGATCTCAACGCATTACTGATAACTGACCTGGGATTGTCTGCGCAGAGTACGTTAGTGGTGTGCATGAAAAACGAATTTGTGTTCCTCACAACACATCAATTACCACCTGCAGTCAAGAACTTATTGCAGCCGAGGAAGGTGGTCTCGGAGCAACTTTCATTATGGACCAGTCTTGCAGTACACTATATCGAAGAGGAAACTGTGAAGATGGCTTGGATTCGTTGGATGATTGATGAGATGTTCGTGTATTTAAAGGGGCTATTGTGTGGGCAAGAAAATACCGAGTTGGTGCCGATGATGCGTACAGCTGGGCACAAAGCATTGATAATGGTGAACTTTTGTAAGGGGATGAATGCGGATTGTTGGTATGACCAAAGTAAGGTGGATGCGATTAGGAATCAGAGGAAGATAATGTGGAAAGTGAGGGAGTTGATAGACAATGTTAACTCGGCGATTGTACGATTTTATAAGGCGAGGGCACGGACGAGACTCCTGACCGCTTCCAAAGAGAAGGTTCTTCATTTATTGGATGGGATGGAAATCAGTTCAATGTAAGTTGATGTAATTTCCTATTTAATACATTTGATACTAACAAGTCATGCAGATTAATTGTCAAAAGTGACAAACTCTGGCAATTAATTTAATTACACGAATGCACTATTTTCATATTATACTGGAGCAGGTCTAAATTTCAACAAGGGCCTTTATTTTGTGCTTAACGACGCAGTGCTACAATTCTGGGTCATTTATTAGACCATGAAAACGAAAGATTTATGCGCTCATGTTTCGCCGTGTCTTGCAGTCATAAATAATAGATTATACTATTTTCCAAATGCAATTCGCAAGTGTTTTTAACATTCGTAGGTTTGATTTATAATTTGTTTCAACTTCTTATTGCTTATTTTAGCTAAACGTATGATGTACGTAACAATGTACTCTTTTGTTTGTTTAGTTCTCGCGCGTTAAAAGTTGCATGAAGAGCACTTCAATTCATAATCTTTGTTTACTCTGAAATCTTATTTTGAAGAATTTAGATTTGTGTCCCATGATAGTCTTTGTTGCTCCTACTACCACGTCGTCATCTAAATATTTCTTTATCAAATGGAGTTTATTTATTCAGCTTATTTTTCCCACTTGTGATACACAAGCGTTTCTTTATTCATTCTTCATTAATGTGTTGATGGAATGAATTCATTGGCACTAACCCAAACAACACACCTAATTTAGTGCCCGGCATATAAATATATAGAAACAAGAAATATGGCTGGGTAGGAGATAAGTAAGGTTATTATTATCAACTTTGTTACTGCGGGGCAAATCCTGCAGGATTACAATTTAATTTCCTTGGAATTTGCATGGCTGTGTGTGACCCGATTAGAAATGTCTTTGTGGGACCCTATTTTATTCATTATATTTTCAGAACATAAATCATTTGTATTATTTAAAAATGCGTTTTTGGTACATGTACAACAAAAAATCTCTTGTTTCGTAGCTAGATCCGTATACTCCGCAACCAGACTTAATAATTTATATACTATAAATTACAATGCTTTACCCAGTCTTTAGCTGTTTGCAACTGAAGCAAAAAACACTTCTACTATCATAAGCATTTGTAATTTGTGCGTCTGGAGTTTGTCTGCGCGCCGGCACGAATTCCCAGATCCCTTTGACTTTGCTTCTTGGATTTCAGTGGGACTGAAGGGATTGAAGACAGAGTTAACTTTCCATTCGTGGCTATGCGTCTATATTTAATTTATTAAGCACAAAAAGACGGCGTCGATTACACTGTAATGCTTTGCAAAAAGAAGCAAGTTAAGTTAAGTCTCGGGCACAGGAAAAAATATAAGTTATGTGTTGTGCATTATGATCGCTTTACTTTTTTGGTCTTATATTACATTCGGTGATCTTAATCAGATTGAAACAGAACGTTTTTATTGATATAATTTCCACAGAGTTCTTCAATTTGATATACCATAATACTGAGTTGACACTATTTGAAGTAAACTGAGACGAAAAATACATGAGCCGTTAACAGTTTGTTTTTATTTCAATTAGGGAAATATAAACTTCTGACTTGGGGAATTATTTAGTTTATTTGTTTTATTTGTTTTATTTGTTTAGTTTTCATTTCATCTGAGCTGAATTAACAGTGTGTGACTGAAAGGATAATAAGTTTAAAACAAGGTTAAATGTTGGAGCTGCGATTAAACTGTTGCCATGTCGTTGAAATAAGGTTATACTCTAGTATGAGTCATTTTGGTGTTGATAATGTTTAATGATTATCCTTTCTGATTCTGAAAATAGTCAAACTACTATTATTATTATTGATAAATCATTATTACAATTTTATTTCTTTAATTCAATGGTTCAAATGTTATAATTGTGCTGCTTATTTAATATTGGCATGAAATATAGACGTTTATTTACGAAAGGTAGTTGCACAAATAGCAAATAGAACCTATTAAAATAAAGAAGCTTCAACTTTTCAGTGTTTTACGCGCTTTACATTGTTTTGATTAACACAAAAAATGGACAACATAATCTAGTACTGGTCTTTTTTATATATAGATTCAGTACTTAAATATGACATTTGGGTTTGCTCAGTTAATGCTATTAATAGTAAAGATAATAAGTTTTTGAAAAAATTCTTTGTTACAATTAGTGAAAAGAAGGCAGCATTTACGCAGCTAACAGCAAAACTGAACGAATCCGTTGATGTAAAAACACACAGCACATATTTTTGCAAAATTTGGGAATGTCTACCCCCGAAAATCAATTAAGATCGGATTGCAGTTTTGTAATCTGTGTAGGGGTTATGCAGCAGTGACGGCGAC